>PNEQ01115510.1:44171-72903 GCA_003012365.1 Medauroidea extradentata
ACACGTTTCCAAATGAAGTAAATAACAAAATGCCGGCTCTTAATTCTTAGATCCGGCCCGGAGGACCAAAAATATGTTCACACTCACAATAAATTACTCATTACTGAAATAACAACTTGAAAAGAGAATATTTATTATTTTTCACTCAAATAAACAAGATATGACCGCCCACCATCTTTTATTGACTTCTCTTTTTTTTCTTTTGTTTATCCAATGATTCATAGAGAAAACAGCTACCACTTACATGTAACAAAGGTTTAACTATAATTATACAATAAACATAGACATAATGAACAGTCATCGTTCAACATTTTGCTATTAACACTTTTGCCTTCAATTTGTCCCAGGATTTGTGTGGTATAATACTGAAATACATACTTCAGAGTGCTGGAATTTTTTTGATTGTTGTCGACATTGCCGAAACTACAAAATCCCTCTTCAACAGGCATTTATATGCATCTTAAATGAAAAACTGTTACATTTGTGTGTGTGTGTGTGTGTGTGTGTGCGCATGCGTGCGTGCATGCGTGTGTTTGCGCACGTGTGTGCATGCATGCATTTGCTTGTGTGTGTAACCAGAATTGACTGTTTACATTTAACTCTTGAACAATTAGGTTGTTCAAGATAAAGTAATTACTTAAATTTCTGTTTCCCAGCCAGTTCGCTTCTTTCCATTGCATGTAAACATAAACATTGCCATATTCTTTTGTTTACGTAGGCTTGCATAAGGTTTACATGTATATTCCGCAGCTCAGAAAACTGCTATTTACTATATTTACTCATGAAATACATGATTGTTCAATAATTGCTGTAATCATTGGTCATAAATACCTGCTAGTTATCAAAGAAACACATCTCTATATATAAAAATGAAAGCTGACTGACTGACTGACTGACTGACTGACTGACTGACTGACTGACTGACTGACTGACTGACTGACTGACTGACTGACTGACTGACTGACTGACTGACTGACTGACCTGACTGACTGACTGACCTGACTGACTGACATATCAAACTGCAGCCCAAACCACTGGACCTAGAATCGTGAAATTTTTTGTGGGGGTTCCCTT
Organism: Medauroidea extradentata; assembly: GCA_003012365.1. Lineage (NCBI taxonomy): Eukaryota > Metazoa > Arthropoda > Insecta > Phasmatodea > Phasmatidae > Medauroidea > Medauroidea extradentata. Next base: position 45,246 of record PNEQ01115510.1, read on the forward strand.
CAGGTCGTAGGCGAGCACTAAGAAGGGATTTTTCGAAATTCGACCTCTAAGGGGGTGAAAAGGGGTGAAATGTGTTTCTGAAGAAACGTCGATAGAGCTCGAACCCGACGGCCAATCACCGTGATTTTTACTTTAATAGGACACTCGTAAAAATGCATATTAGGCAATTTATGGATTTTTCGAAGTTCAACATTTAAGGGGCTGAAAAGACCTTAAATGTGTTTCCAATCAACTACTGATATCTATCGAACCCTTCGGGATAGAGAGTTGATATTCACTTCAAAATATTGCCTACGTAAATACCCAAAAAGTAGTTTTAGGTTTTTTTGAAATTCGACCCCCAGGCTTTAAAAAGGGGCAAAATGTGTTTTTAATGAATCGTCTATATCTTTGAAACACAATTAGCTATCGTCGTGATTTTAACTTTAATTGGTTACTTTTACAAAATAATGTCTATGACAGGACTCAAGATGTTTCGAATTCTTTATTTAAAGGGGTGAAAATACGTGAAATGTGTTTTCAATTATCCTTCCATATCTATCGAATCAATCGAGATATCGAAGTGCTCTTTGCTTTAAATTCTTTAAATTGGTGCTTTTGTAAATATCCAAAATACCATTTAAAATATATTTTCTGAATTCGGCCCTAAAGTGGTTAAAAAAGGGGTAATACGAGTTTTCGACTCACATTCGATATATATCGATCCCATAGTTTTTTATATAGCGACGTGATTTTTGTTTAGGATTGATGCTTACTCAAATACCTAAAAATTAATTTCAGGAATTTTCGAAATTCGCCACCTACGGACGTGAAAAGGGGTGAAAAGTGGTGAAATGCGTTTTCAATTAATCGTCGATATATCTTGTGCCCAGCGGGCTAATGCTGTGTTTTTTACGTCCACGAGATACTAATAAAGTATTCTAAAACGTGATTCAAGATATTTTCGAAATTTACTCTCTTAAGTGGTGAAAAGACCTTGAACGTGTTTCAGATAAATCCTCGATATCTATCGAACCCGTCGAGATATACAATTAATTTTTGCTTCAGGATGATGATTACAGAAATTAACGCAAAACGGTTTTCAGATTTTTCGAAATTCGATTTCTCAATATTATGCCGGGGTGATTTTTTTTTTTTTTGTGTGAATGATCGATTTTGATTCGACTGAATAGGCTAGCGATGTAATTTACACTGGATACTTATACAAAAGTCTAAGATGTAGATTTAAAATATTTCGAAATTCGACACCCAAAAGGGTGAAAAAGCACAAAATTTGTTTTCCATCAACCCACGATATCTATCTAACCAGTAGCGATATTGAGGTGTTGTTCGCGTCAGAGTGATGTTTACGTAAATATTTTAAAAAAATATGTATGTAATTTTTTTCTTTATAAAAAACGTGATTATTAAGAATAAAACTTAGTTGGTCAATAATCAAGGCAGACGATCCGAAAAGCAGGAACGAGCAGCGAGAAACAACTTATACAGGAGTTTCACTGCAGTAACCTATTGAGACATGGTGTTGTACAACCTTTATGAGCCCAGGACACAGATATATATATATATAATTTTTTTTAAAAATTTTATTTTCATGAATTATTTCAACGGTACGTGACGCAGTTGTTTGTTACTCAGGTCTAAATTCCGGGAGGTTCTGGGCTCCAATTCCATTAAAAGCTGCGTGCGAACGTTCAATTCTGACACACAAAAACTACAAGGTAGATCGAATTAGTGCAATTTACATGTAGTCTTTAAAAGGGGTAAAATTGCAGTTCGCTTTCCGCTTAGGTTCCTCTACAAAATCAGCTGACCTATCGTCGGTGTACTGCCAAACCTTAGGTGTCTGTAACTACCCCACAACGTCAAATAGGCAGGGCTATAAATAAGGCCCAGGCGTAGTCGCTGTTAGTGGCAGGGACAAACTTAAGACTGCTTTTCGCGTGGGCAACTATAGCTACTTACCCTGCTGCAGAGTTAGTTCAACTAGCTGCTTGGACATTCTAATACTTGATGACTGAAGTATCATTTGTTTTATGTACAAAGAGATTATTCTGTTAAAGTAAATATTATCAGTTACGAATAATACTCGCGTGCAAAGCCGCGGGGGACTGCTAGTAATATATAAAATATATCAACTCTTTAATTTACACACTGCACTCTTCATCTGCATTTTCATTATACAACCCAAAATAATAGAATATTTTTTATCAATCTACTGGCTGATATAATTGTCAGAGTACTATCACGCCAAGTGTATGTGTGTGTTTTTCCCCCCCTTACTAGCCAAACTGTGCACCAGAGCGGAAAGTCCCGAGGTGAAGTGAGAGGGTTTTACGTCTCTTAAAGCGGCCGCCTACCCCATGCTTCAAATGCATTGCAGTGTGTTCGTAAACAGTTTTTTTCTGCGAAACTATTTCACGTGAGCCCATTATGCAAACGTACGTAAAGAAAACAAACTTCAGGCAAGGTCGGAACCTCATTGTTACACCGCCACGCTCATTAAAAGCACTGTTTCTAAGCCTTCCAACATGACTTAAAACTGCCTTTTCAGAGTTCCGTACTTCAAAATGTACTAACAAGATGTGTGTTAAACGGAGATTGCGACCCGCAAAGAACTTAGTTGCAGACACTCCACGGTCACCACTTAAAGTCCTATTGTAAAAACTGTTCAGCGGGAACCTTACATACTAGATCAGTGCTGGGTCGTTGAGGCAACACTGCATTTGATGCACGCTTCAAGGTCGACCTTACAGCTCCATCGCTTTTGAGTCTCTCGCATGCGGGTAGGCAACACCCTTAAACAACAGTATCTTAAGGGCACAGTCTACCGCAAATTTCATCACCATTTTCTAATTTTTTATTTGTATCAGATATTTTTTCCTTATATTAGACACAAAAATATGACTAAATTTGGCTCTTATAAAATTTTTTATCTCTCATAGTTTTCGCATAATGGCTTGTTAAAGTCATATTTTGCAGGTTTCCGTTGTATGACTACACTAAAACCAACTGATATACCAAACTTAAAAGAATCACAGTGAATTTTTACATTTTTATCGTAACAGAAAAGTGTAATCCTTCACATATCATTGTTTTGTTTAATTTATTTTACTGGATCTTTTACATGGCTTCAGAGTGCCAAAGATGAAAGTAGTATAATACGACATAGAATGTAAAAATAGAGACTAAAATTTACGACATTGATGTGTTGGTTATAATTCTGGCTTGCCAACTGGAAACTTGGATGTTTGATTTCTGTCTTGGTTGCAGATATTAAGAATTTGTGTGTCTTTTAAATTGTAATTTTTTGGCAGTACAGGTATTAAAATATTAACAATTAATATGAACAAATTGTTAGTATGCATTGTATTGAAATTCATAGTAACTTTATTTTAAATAGGAAAAAAAATTTTTGTGCCATGTTAAGTTGTTAAAGGGTATTTGTTTAGATGTCCGTAAATGTTTCTTGTTAAAAGCCAGACTTGCAGGCAGTAGTTCACGAAGTCTGCATCTCACCTGCAAGTACTTGCTGGTGTCACTGGTTGCAATATTGCTGTCTGTTTCTTCCTTCTCCAAGCTACCTTTCAACCCTGCACCATGTGTTTGCTCAGAGTGTGATATTGCGTGGATTATAAGGGTTCCAAGCCCCTTGCCAACTCTCTTCACGTTGCTGGAGCTTATAGAGGGAGGGGGATGCCACAGTGATCAATATGATTTTTGTAAGGTGACAGAAAGAGTACATTCTTTGAGGCTGGTTGCTTCTTGTGTTGTAGGTACCACTTTGTGTGGAAAAGTGGTGGAGCAGAAAAATTGAGTCACCGTTTAACAGCGAGGTCTTGATTGCTGGTGAGAATGACATTTATGGAGTGTGAATCAGAGACAAATTGCAAGGGTGGGAGGAATGAGATTACTTCGAGAAAACCTACAGCAAGTGGTGATGTTTGCCACACTTCCACATACAAAAACTAGGAGCAACCCCTCGAGGAATTGAAACCAGTTCACCGTGCTGAGATAAAAGTAGTCGGACCTCTACACACACAGTCCCCTTACCAGTTGAAATATTTTCCAAGTAGAACATAATAAGAAATTCCAGGGCATATATCTACATGCATCTTATGTTAGTTCTATTGTCTGGAAAAGGTTGTCATTTCGTGTGAGCTGTCTTTTGGTTTATCACTTGAAAACTTCTGTCCAGATAAATGTGGACCATTTGGTATACATCACAGACATCACACTATCACAGATATACAATAAACAGGTTTTTCTCAAATGTATAGCATTTTATTATTGTGTTGTACTGATGCTTTACTTCTGAAATTTCTCATCTTATTCTTAGATAGTTTGTACTGTGCAAAGTATTTAACATTGTTTTAGTTGTAGCCTTACAATATGTATATTTCTATTCCCATAGTTGGCTGACGTCACTTCAGGATGTGAAGACTTTCCACTTGGTAGTCTCGCGGCAGTCCTGATTGGCAGTTGTGTGCACTTGCAAGCACAGTGGCCCGTGTCATTACGTTTTCAGGAGACTGGCTGAAGACGGGGATGAAACTTGCCCGACTGAGGCCCACAGCAGCACTGATGCTTGCGTTATTAATAACCACTCTATTATGGCCGTACTGAATAGGGGACCCTTGGCTGTTGCAGGTTTTATCAGGTGCGCACCTCCCTTCGCGTCTCTCCCAAGTTGCCTGTCAAGGTGGAGGTGAACCTGCCCAGGAACCATCGTAAGTTGTCCTAGATTGGAGACTAGGTGCTTGGCAATATGTCTTATACTAATGCAGTCTATATATGTTCCTGGATTCACACTCTTAAATAAGTGACATGACTTGAATAAAAACCACATTGATTAGTTTTTTGTATTATAAAAATTTGGTATTTTTTATTTTAAATTCATTACTTTTTTAAACAAAAAAAAGTCAATGCGGTTTTTAAACATACAGTGTCATAGTTCATGACACTGTTTTCAGTGTAAATTTTTTCATTTCGATAAGTAAATTGGTTTTCCTTTAATGCATAAAACCATTTTTGCCCAATTTTGACTTTAATATGGTTTAATACAAAAAACTATGAAAGCTAAAAAACTTTCGTTACAGAAAAAAATAGTCACTATATGCCTACAAAACTAACCATATCTCGTACAAATAAAAAATGTTTTAAAACAATTAAAATTTTCAGTGATCTGCTCCCTTAAATTGTGGATTTCGAAGTGGCTATGTTCACTGCCTCCACTATGTTAGACAGAGAGTTCTGTTTACAGGAATGTTCATGTGGAGAGGATTTTTGATTTTTTTTCTCAGCTCCATTTTGCTGCAGTTTATATACAAAAGTGTCTATTTATAGTAAGGAAATGCCTAGTTAATTTGGAAGGCCAGTAAACTTTTGGTGACAGTTATGTGTTAATGTAAGTTCTTGATTTATGTCTGGGTTAGATTCCTGGAAACCTCAACGCAAATAGAAACAACACAAACTGAATCGGCCCAGACCCCATGGTCTATCAGCAGAAGTGCGTATGTACACACAGGCATATGGGGTAATCGCCAACAAACGGTGAACTGCCAGTGTTGGGAAACAACTGAGATTAATTTATATATATTATTTTTAACCACAGTGTCTTGTATTACATTTAACAATAAACACAGACATGTCAATAAAATTTTTATACTGTAAGTGTTAGAAATGTGAGCTATTGTGGTAAAATTAAAATGCTTTGTTTAATGTTATGAAACAAAAATTTCATACATTATACACATTCTGCATTTAATACACAGGCAGCTTAAGATACAAACTAGTTTGGTGCTGCGTAAATTACAATTTAGAGGTTTGTTCGGCACCCCGAGATCTCTACCACTTCGGCAATTTTCCTGCTCTTTTCTTTCAATTTTTCAATTTGAGCATTCGTCTGGCCGGAAGTGTTTTTTTGGTAGGCTGTCCGGGCGTCGAGTGCTCTGTGATTTATCGCAGAAAGAGCAAGCCCTTTCTGCCCTTGCTGTTGATGAAGAGCAGAAAGCGCAGTGAGATTGAGGGCGGTATAAGGGTGCGAAATTGGAATTTTTGTTTACAAATGTGTTTGAAGATTATAGTTTGCTTGAACGGTATTTTCGAAATATGTTTTGTTATCCTACGAGAAATGTCAGAAACATTGTAGTAAATTATGATAATAATATTGTATGTATTTATTGTAGACTGTCAGAAATAAAAATCCAGCAAGATTTCAGTAATTTACCTCTTTTGGTAAAAGCTGTGTTAACCCCAAGTATATTTTACGTACTACACTATGATGCTCTAAAACCTCGGGAATATTTAAGTTTAGTTAATCAGTAGGCCGGTGAGTCTTCGTAAGATCAAATCACTTGAATATACTGATGCACATTTTTCTTGTTGATATTAAACAGAGTTCTTATTAGTATTTGGTACTGTAGCCACTTAATCCTGAATGTCGTAGAGGAAATTGAACTGTTGCATGATCAGTGATACTCTTCGACGACACGTTTTTTTAAGAGACTCGACATTCAAATACTAACTCCGTAGTAGACAGGAAGTGAATTTTTTTTGTAATGCGTCATGATATAGAAGGCCTAACATACACATCCACCCAAATTAATAAATTTAAATTTAGTAGGTAACAACTTGATTCTGAAGAAAATGAAATGTTTATTCATTTATTTACTTATTTAATCATCAGCCAATTGATATTTGTTGAAAACATTTTGCAGAAGAAATTATTCAGTGCCTAAAAATGCCATACTCAAGAAAATTTTTACTCAAAATAATGATCAGCTGATTGACAAACAACACGCTTCGTAAATTTTGCCTTTCGACTGGAGCAAGAAAATTGCAGTGCCATTTCTGCTATTTCCTGCCATTTTCCTGCATCTTACAATTCTCAACTTGCTTTCTGTGGCAGAAATCTCTGAACGAACCATAGATCTTTCCCACGTGAATAAAAGTGAGTAACAAAAAAACCAAAAAATTCCAATCATTAACATTGAAAGAACTTGTTTAAAATATACACATCAGCAGCAAACTGTTTAAGATCATAAAAGCTTTTCGTGTATGTTTACAGTCCAGCAATCTGTAAGTTGTAGAATTTTCAACACAGTTGTGCTGCGTTTCTGTGTTTCGATCTTCATAGCAAGTATATGTACTATTTTCTCCATTGTGTTGTTATCATATATCACTCGCCTTTGTAACAGTGACCAACAATATGATAAGTTACTCTTTGTTTTATTCATACTTGTTCAAATCGTACGAACTGTGGTAGGTAGTAGAGCTGACACATAGCTTATGTCAACAACCCTCTCACATAACAATGCTTTCATGTTTGTGTTTAACGCGACAATTGCTGTTTTTTATAACATAATTTGAATTTAAGGACATGTTCTAAGTTTCTATTTTTTTAGCGAATTAAATTTTTTATGCCCTAACGAGAGCAGATATCAAAAATCTCTTTGGTTGCTTTGTTTAAATTTTTTTCTCTGTGGTGTCTGATTTTTTCAAGGCAGTAAATGTAATGGTTTTAGCTAATTATGTAATTAAAGAAACTAACGTTTTAGTATATACGTATAGTTTCTTGTTTTGAAAAAATTAGCTATAGTGGAAAAAACCATTCTAAACCAAACTGTAAAACATATTTTTGATATATGCTCTCGTTTAAGGTTAATTAGATTATTGCAAAAACTGTAGAAACAATAGAGCATGGCCTTAAATTGGCACTCTTGGAAGTCATCTTTTTGAGAAAAAACAATAAATTGCAGTTAACCGAGCATTATTGATATACGTTTATAGTCTGAAGGGCCAACAAAGATAGCTGATTATAAGGGATAAGGTGTCATCTCTATGGAGAAGAGGAAATTACTTTATCATAAGCTGTAGGGACTGATAAATGATGGGCCATTGAGTCGGAAAGTAAGCTTAAGATGAGTCACTTGTATTGTACATTATCTCAGATATAATGTAAAATGTATAAAACTATTAGTTTTATATATATATATATATATATATATATATATATATATATATACATATACATATAACAAATACATGTGGTAAACAGACAGCATTACTATGAATCAGCAATGACTTTAATAGAACCATTGGTTTATGAGCTAGAATTGTGTAATTCCAAAGTGATGTAAATCAGGGCAACGTAATTCAAGACTAAGCTACAGTAAGTGTTTATGTTTAGTGACTAAGTTTATGTGTGTTTATGAACAGTAACACCTATACAGACTGAGAAAAGAAAAGCCTTAACCTAGATAGGTTGTATAGGTAACCAAACCATTCTTTTAATGCCATATTTCCCAACCAAGTCTTTATTTTGTTAGAATTTCAGAGTTAACAGGTACAGTAATACAGACCATTTTACTATGACAGCATTGCTTTAATTGTAAGAAAATATTTGTAACACAATTAATATGACAATGATTAAAAAATATGTAAAACAAAACCAGTAGGGCAGTATAAAATTTGAAAAACTGGTTTGTTCTCATGTCCCATTCAACTTCTAAGGCTTTTATGAGTTAAATTATTTTCATGCTGCAGAAATGGTCTGTTCGAGAAGTTGTTCATGAAGGGACATTGAGTGTATGTTTTGGTGTGTGTTAGGAACTGAGCTGGTGTTCCCTGCGTGTGTGGTTAATGGCACGGGTGTGAGCAAGACCTTCCAAATTTTGTACCGCAATGAAGAAATATTATTAGATGACGTAATAATGTTCCGTGCCCATATTCTAGTGGATAGTCATAAGGTAAGCTTTCTGAGTTTGCAGTAATTTAGTATTGCTATACAAGTGCGAGAATTGATTTAGCTTTTCAGATAGCATAATTAATTGTGAAAGTCAATGACAGTCATTTAAGTGATTTTGAAGGTTGGTTTCAGCGGTTTTTGTTTGCAAACATATTTATGCATATGTGCACCTAATAATTAGTTATGAATTCTACCAAGTTTTTTAAAGTTGAGTCCAACAATGTAAATTATTTTATCATCTAAACCAATGGCTTGATAATTTATTCATAAAAATCCATCGCAAAGAGTTCCTGCATCTCTCTTGTGTTATATGAAAGCATATATAATTCCTAGCAAGTAGCATACTTCAATTTCGGAAATGCATCAATGTGAGAGAAGCTCTTTAACAACAAAATGATATGTTTTGGATTAAATCATTTCCTTGATTCTGTTTTTCCACTTGAAGCAGGGCATGATACATGAGTGGAGGTGGTGAAAGGTGGAGACAAGACTGAATATAAGGGTGGATAAAGTTTGTGATCTTCGAGAAAATCTGCTGGCCCATTACATTAACCACGCTTCCCACATGCAAAAATCAGGAGCATCCCCACTAATAATTCTGTTGTAGGAACCTAGTGGTCTGACCATTACAACTCACTAGTCCCCTTTTTATGCATCTTGCTAAAAGACAGACCCAAAGCAAACTCATTATTTATGTTGGTGCTAAGTATTGAACTGAACGAGTATGGAAAATTAAGCAGATTTTGGTTCTCTCTTAAAGTTTCACACCAAGTTAATTTGATTTGATTTCATAGTCTTTGTGTTACCTTTACGGAGCTGCTACTTTTGTATAGTATAATATTTACTGGTGCTCAGTTTTATTTGTGTGTATTTTTGTCAACTCGCAATTGTGAATTATTTTCTTCATTCGTTCGGATTCATGTCTGAGCTGTGCCAGGACAAACAATCCTGGCTGTGTGACATGGTGCATGGTCGTTTCGGAGGTGGAAGTGGTCAGTAGGGAACTTCACTGTTATGAAGGACTTAACTTGGTTCACAACAATATACAGATACCATGCAGATGTTGGTGCACTAGAATAATTGGCTCCAGTTTTTTCCATAAAAACATTGCTAAATCATTGGGCTTCCTCATACAGCCTGTTTCTTTCTTGATGTCCCCAAGTACATATGTGTTGTACGAGGAATAAAAGTCCTTTGATCAAGTTACTATTTTCCAGTTATTCAAAGTTTTGTATTTTTAAAAAATTGTAGAAATTTTTTAATTTTTATTTTAAAACTCAGCATTTTTTATTAAATATAAAAATATTTATTTTTTTGTTTTTATATATGTCAAGTCATAGCCTACAACATTGTTATACACTGTGAATTTTCGGTTTGGTATGTCAGTTGGTTTTAGTGACATAAAACCATAAAGTGCAAATTTTGATGTTTACGACTCATTACGCAAATACTATGAGAAATACACAAATTTCCTGATAGGAAAATTTAATCACAATTTATGTCTAAAATAAGAAATAAAGTATCTGGTACAAATATAAAAATAAAGAGACATTGAAAACAGGTGAACCGCACCCGATTTTGTGCCTAGATTACATTCATTGTTATTGAGGACGTGCTTTCAGTATAAGGGTAGAATAGTGTATTCAACACTTCAGTACCTCTGCAGTAGCATTCAGTGAATAGTTTTCTGGGCAACCAGCATTTAAAATTGCAGACATGATGAAAGTTGATGACCATTGAATATATGTTTGTATATTATGTTAGGCAGTCTTGAGCGACTATAATACCAGTTTTAAAACCAGGTACGGTATGTGCAATGTACACTTGTTACTAGGTTAGCTTTAGGCTACTTAGTGTTTGAGCTGTTAAACTGTGGTAACAAGTGTACAGATAGTAATAAATTTCTTTAGTTAAAATTGTAAAATGTAAAATTGTGTAAAAAAGTTTATTATATTTTTTAAAATACAATAATGTCTTTCTTGACTTTCACTGGAAATAACTTTTTGTAATTGAAATATTAACTTATTAAAATAAAAAACCCACAGTAAAGCAGTTAAAACAGTCCACGTAGTAGACATTTTTTAAAAGATATTAAATGACGTGTCGGTACTAACATAATAAAATGTGCAGCGTGCAAGAGGTGGAGGGAAGTGTTTTGTGTGTTCAGATAGAGGATACACTGGAGCGAGCGGACTTCACGTTGCTTGTCGAACTGTGGTTCACGGACCAGAGCTTCGGGCCAGAGCAGCACAGCAGCATAGCGTGTGTATCGAGCAGACTGCTGCAGCTGCACTTCTCGCCAACTAAGGGCCTGCACTACCATCTGCCAGTGCTGTTTGACTACTTCCATCTGGCTGCTGTCACAATCACAATCCACGCCAGCCTCGTGGCCCTGCACCAGCCTTATATCAAGTGAGCATCCTCCACCGCTCTAGTATATAACCCCCGCTGTCCAGATTGTCCACTGGTCTCAAGGTTGTAGGCAGACTAGGACTGTATGTGCCGTTGTTCACTGATAATTGTGTGTGAATGAAGAGAATGGTAAATAAACAACCAACTAGAAAGAAAATGAGACAAGTTAAAAATTCTATACTACCATGGGTAAAGCTTTGATAATATGGAAATTAACTGCCCTTATTCACATTACAAAGTAAGTTATTTTGAAGCTTCAGTTACTTTACTTCCAGACACATTTCCATGACTTGTTCATATTAACATAGCTCTGTAAGTAAGACCATGATATATTATGTATGTTTTTTTTTTATTATTCTTGAGAAGACATTTTTCAAATGTGCGTACATTACAATTACGAGCCTATAGTGTAGTAGATACCATAGACAGTGGTGTTGCAACGTAATATATGACATGGTCAATAAAAATAAATATTAAGAGTGAGGATGGCTAATTGAATTTCTGTCGAGAGTGGTGAGAGTATAATAAATTTCTTTGTAAAGGTACTAGCTGGTGAGAATATGAAGGAAATTATAGGTATATAAAGGGGTTGGTGAGTAAATTTATGTTGGGTGTGTGCTACAAATTAAGTAATTTGTTATGGAATACTGTATGTTGCTAGCATTATGTGGATTGATATGAATTTCATGTAATAATAAAGAAAATTCAGCTAATTGTGTGTGATGTTACACACTAGGACTGTTGACCTAGCAATGTGAAATTGTCTTTGCGACACCTCCTGCAAATACAGAACTTCTCAAATAGGAAATTTTAACAAGACTTCATCAGCTGTCCTGAGGCTTCATCCTAAATTCACAAAATATGCTACCACCTTGGCATGAGTCTACCTACTTTTTATAGTTTTTGGCCTATTTACTGTGTGACATCTCATGGTTGTCAACAACCCTTTTTTATATATCTGTGCCACCTTTTGACGGCAGTGAGAAATAATGGAAATACACTTGGAACTATTTAGCTAAATGAAAACTCTGAATAATCAAGGATTCCTTGATATACTACAAATAATGCTTAAATTTTGTTTCAAGATGATAAAACCTTAAAGCTTTGGACTACTTTTGCATTTTTATTACCTGGGAGTAAGAGAAACAATTTGTTGGGTAAGTTTTCAAAATGTGTATATAAGTTCTTACAAACAACCCCATTCTTAGTTTGTCATGACTGATGGATGTGCTGAGGTCTCACTGGAGGCCATAGTTGTGTGGTCCATATCCGGTACTCGTAACTTGCCACTTGTTTGTCCTGTATTTCTCACTTCACGTGACAAGACTGTGGGGACTGGTATATTTCGTTTTATTACGTGTTGCAGCTGCAAAGGTTTTTTCTGGTCAGTTTGACCATGACTTTCTCACGGTGCTATTCTGATTGGCCCTTTTTGGGACTCAAAAGTTGCTACTAACCTGATCCGTGACTGCCACTTGCCACTTGGAAGTTCTTGGTATTCCCTTCAACAAAAGGTGTATCACAAGCCACCTCCCAGAGAATTACAGTTTGTGTTTGCAGCTAGCCCTCTTTCAACATTACTGGATGCTGTGTTGCCATTCAGCCATTACAGAGAGGTCATATACGCAGAGCATTAGCAGAGATGTGTGGATCCATGTGCCTTTCGTAGATTGTTAACCCTTTGAGTCTTCTTTTAGTCCAAGATAACAGGCACCACACCAACAGCATTTCACAGGATGTGCAAGTCTCTTGCCTAGATGCAGGATGGACAGTGAAGATTCACTAGTTTGGGAAGTATGACCTTGGATCAAGCAATATAAAATCATGTGTATAACTGTACCTACCCTAGTGGTGGAGTGGGTAAGGTGACCCAGGCAAGGTCACAATACTATGTGGATGAATTTGTTAAAAATTCACTCAACTGCTGCATGTTGTGTTTACATACAAGATTTAAGAATATTTACATGTCTGACAGAGTTTCTATTAGAATATCTTATGTGTATTCTGGGATAGTAAAAGTGACTGATGAGGGTGTTTTTGCAGTCTGTTATAGCTGTTAAATTTCTTGTACTAAAAGCTTTAGAACGTTTAACATATTTTGTAATTTTTGTTTTTTCTTTATTACTCAGCCGTGAAAATATAAGATCACTACTTAATCAAATCCAGACAAATTGATAAAAGATTGCATGGCTGTCGATCACCTTTCATATGACCTGTCCGTTCACTCTGTTCAAATTATATACCTCACCAGCCAAGGAAATTTCAGTAGTTAAGCTTTGGTTTGTTAAAGAAAGTAGGTCATTATCCTCTTTTTAACTTAGAAAATATATTTTGAAGCACTAAGACCCTTTCTTTGTATATCTGTAAAATGTTTTAGTTCTTGAGTGTGCAATAGCAAGGCATGGAAATAGCTTAGCCATTGAAAACCTTTTGGGAAGGGCTAATATATTCTTTAATATTTTAATCTGTAGCACATATAGTATAAGGTATAATCTTGTTCTCTGATGAACTGTTGAGAGATTATTCTCTCTTTGTGTTGCATTTATAGTGTTGTTTTTTCCTCCCTGCTGCATGCTCAGGAAAAGCATCTTGCACTACGTACAGAGCTGGTGAGTCATAGCACATTATCTGTAGCTGTATGCTTTAATTAGATAGGCACGTACAGTACACTAAAAAAATTCCTTGTGTCTACATACAAGATTTTTCAGGTGATGCTGACATAAGCTATATACCTATACCTTAATGACCTACGGCTCATTAAAAATAGTATATGAAGACTAGAAAATAATATTTGATTTATATTATAAAGGGGTTGTGGTGTCTGAAGGGTCAGACTATTCGCCTCCCACGAAGGTGATCCGGGTTTGATTCCTGGTGGGGTCAGTCCTCTGATTTTCACATTTTGGAATCGTGCCGGACGATGCTCCTGTTCAGCGGGTTTTCTCGGGGATCTCCCGTTTCTCCCGCCCTTTCATCCTGGCATTGCTCCATATCCACCTCATGTCATCCCTCACCAGCGCTTAAGACCTTTAATGCTAAGTACTGACCAAAATGTCTCATTCTCACTCACTTTTCATATTATTTAATTATGGAAAGTTATATAGCTTCTTCTTCACTTCCACACATTGTGATTGGAATGTACTAATTCAAAATGTTTTAGCTTTAGTGCACTCTTTCTTTACGTGAATAAAATACATTTTATCTCAGGTATCATTAATCATGTTTGTGCTTGTGGTCATGAACACATGTGCTTGTTTGCACATGTTTGAATATTGTCACTGTTAATACATTCTTATACTTTCTGGTACTTCACTGCAAAATGCTATTTTGAAGTTAATAGAACTGTTCCGGTTAGGTAATATAGCTCTGTCATAATGAATAGAAATTAAATATGTAGTTAAATTGTGTAAATGTTATAAAGTATTACTGAGATCTTTCATGCATTAGTCTGTTGATATTATTTTCAGATGAGTTTGTGTGGTTGAAACATGTGTTGTGATGTTCCAGTACGCCCAGAAGTGCAAAGCCATGGTTGGGCACGTCTCAGAAGTTGAATTTCAGACAACCGCAGTCCACCATGGAGACTGTATTCTTTGGCAACCTTGTGAGTGCTGACAGCTTGGTGGTTGGGTGGTGGCGTCAGTGCATTTATTGAACCATGCACTTAGCATGTTTGTATTAGGCCAGTGACACGACGTTTGGTTTATTGTTGACACTGGGTCAAGGGTCATATTTTGTTACCTTAGTTGTAAAACCTTGTAACTCCACCTTTCGAGAATTGGACATTTGAGCCTTTTTAAACCATCTTAATAAGGTACCTATTTGTAAAGAAATATTGTTAACAGTAAATATAAGAATTTTATTTATAGTAGTGTTATACAAAATTTGTTTATTTTCTCAGTGTGTGGGAGAGAAAAATGTTTTTCACTTCTTTCTGAATTGATGCAAAATGGAGTTGCGGGGTTTTACAATTAAGGAGACAATTTGTTTTTAATTTGAAATACTGTAGTTATCATTATAGGTTCGGGATAATGTGAACTCTAAAATTTAACCTTTGAAAAATATCAGTAGCTGTTACTGCATATAACTGAACATTAACTATAGTCGCCTTACTGCTTATATGGTTGGCAACGAAATTACGCAATATGGTTATGTATTTTCCTATTTAAATACTACCATACTGAAACGAAAGCAAACAAAATCGACATAATTGTATTTTATATAAGTAATAAAAGTTTTTCTTTACCAAACTACATATATAGATTCGTACCAACTTCACAATTTATTTTACGCGTGCAAACCTCAAGCGACATGTCCAGAGAGGTTAGACTTCCCGTCGTTAGCTGTTATGCATGGAACATTGCGAATAGTGGAAAATATAACATTAGCAGGTTTTTCTTGAGTGCTCACATTTATTCCGAACTGCCTATAGTAATTGAGTCCCTGTGTTAACTCAGTGGCTGCACACTCAGTTGAAAAAACTTTGATGCCACCTTCGAGAGTGTTTCTATATAGGACTCGCTCATATCAGAATTGTTCGTTATTGTCAAAGGAAATTAAATGTGGAGCTGAACAACCATTGTGTTTGTACAGGGTCAGTCACGTTGATTTTGCTTTCTCATAAGTGGTCATACTAGACATGTTTAAAGTATTAGCATATTTTATGTTTCGGAACGTGTCAATTAGATTTGTAGTAGTCTAAGTAGAAAAGATATATTTTGCACAAGTACTTTCATGTTGGTGCGTACGTGTACATCGGTACAATGAACAGTATGCTGTCTAGAAGATGCTAGTAAAACCAGAAAAATATTTTGTGATACTTAGCGACCATACATTTTATCAAGTGTCACTGTTCCTGGGAATGAATTTGAAAATTCCAGTCCTTTAAAAATTAAGCAATGCTGAATTCTACCTTGAAAAACTTGTTTTTTCAACAATAACATGAGTTAAAAACAGTTTCATAACTTAATTTCCGTTCATGATTTCTTAGATTTTGTGGGATCTAATTATATTTTTTTCACACAATTTCCTTTAATGGCTTGTTATGGTTCTCAGGAATTGCTTTAAAGTCGCTGTGTTTGTAAAATCTGAGATCGTAAAATTGAGGTTGATTTGTATGAAAATGTTTTTGCTATTTGTGTGTATTGGCATCTTTTGTGTGTGTCATCCTGCTTTATGTTATGGATCTGCGAGAATCCTTCTATCCTACAAGTCTTGCATTTGTGTTTTTATCTCTTTTACAGTAATTGAAATTTGTGTCTTTATCATTTTGAATTAGAAGTGTTTTGTGTCTTCATTATTTTTAATTAGAAGGTTTTTGTGTCTTTATTATTTTTAATTATACTTGCACTAGCATCTTTGCAGTCTTATTCCACCAGTTTTATGTGAGTCATGTGAGAGTGTAAGTTATTAAAGTGGGCAATTGAGTTGGCTTCTGGCAGCATGCGGTTGCGGGACAGCGGGACAGGGGAAGGATGAGGAAATGAGGCGAGACACAGTCGAGAGCCTTGTAGTGGCTGTTAGGAAAACATTGACCCTCGGTTAATGCCCGCAAATGAAAGACAAGGTGATATTCTGTCAGAGGCTCGGAAAAGTGATGCATAGCAGAGAGCGGGAAATAATAAAAATTGTGATTCAGTGTCGTGATGAAGAAGCGACAAATAGTGTGTACGCGAGCCTCTGCTGATAGCAACTGTAAGAGTAGCAAAGTACAGGATGTGAGTGAAGTTTAGTCAGGTGTATTGCATGTTAAGGTCACTGTTTTTATGAACAACCATCAAGTGCAGACTGCAGAAGTAACTTTGACCAACTCAAAATATTTTAGGGTACATTTAGGATGTAAACCCTTAAGTTTGTTCCATCCAGATAGAGATTGCTATTTCTTCACCAAGTGGCACAAAAATAAATATTCCTAGTAAGTCAAAGTTACCACTAAAATCAAAGTATCCATACTTAACAGAAATTGGTACTAAGATTGTACTCTTCCTTGGGCGGCAAGACATGTCACACTGCAATCCAGCAGCAATGTGTGCACATAGTGCAGAAGCCAGTTTAATACTGGCGAAACGTCGCGACCGCGCTTCCGCGGAAAAATGTGTGCCGTCCCATCATGTGTGTGTACCTATTCACAAGTATCAACTGTAAGTACTTGTACTTCTGTCTGTTACATTACTCAATAAATGAATATCTGTATATACTTGACAACTGTAGAAGAACATCTGTGTACTAAGTTGTAAATTCATTCTAGAATATACTTGGTGATGTCATGGGTGGTGCAGAGTAGAGATATTTTTATATTTGAAGAGGATTTCGATACAGCCTTAGAAACATTATACACATTTCATAATTTATTTTAAATGGTAGTTAACCAACAGCACTGTAAATGTATAAAGGAATGAGGAGTATGTTAAAATGTTTATTAAAATAATTCTATTAGTGTTCTTTAGATTCCGTGTAAGATGATATGATGTGAGTACATTGGCTACTTATTACATAGTTGTAATTTGCTATAGATGTCTAACAACAATAATTTGCACTAGCCGAATAGGTATAATGGACATATCCTAATATATTACGACAAGATAAGAAAGTTCTCTTGCTTGTCATGTTGTATTGTCTCTACTGAAAACAGATCTTTTAACTGCTAATTTTGCCAGTGAGTGTATGTCTCAGTTCTTTGAAACAGTTGCATGTGCAGCTCATAATTGCCACGCACAAGTGACTGCAGCTGATGTACATATTTTGCATAAAATAGTGTTTGATAAATATGTATAAAGGCTTGTTCCAAAGGAAATCACCTTGTCATTTAAGAACTTATGTAAAGAGAATGAAAAAATCCATACTCAGTTCCGATACTGGGCTGTAATACTACTTGAGATTCAGCTATATTTCAGCTGTTACCTAAGTGCTGTTCATAGGTCAAATTCCAAGTTGAACGTTTAAAGAACAGAGGAACTTATGACTTACAGCAGTGGATAATATTGTTTACGGTAGGTGGTTGTCACTTAAATTTTCATCTGCAAAGTTGATGAAAATTTGTAGTCTCATTTTTATATAGGTTGTCAGATTAGAGGAGGTGACAAAGAGGGCTGCTTCAAACATGAAAATCAAACTTTCCCACAATCCATTTAAGAACTGATAAAACTTGGAAGTGGGACCAAATCAGCTCTGATCACAATTTTAAAAGATTGCGAACAACCATGTCAGGAGGTATTCAGTGTTTTCAGCTATAATTTGCATGATTCCTTCAAAGTCACCTACGATATTTCTAGACTACTGTGATGAATTCATTTCTAGACTACTGTGATGAGTTCACAGGTTACATGAAAAACTATTTATCTACAAGAGGTCCAACAACTTAACTTGTCATGTATGTTTTGAACAGTTTAAAGAACTGAAGATGTCCCGGTAGCTGTTCAGGGCAGTAGAGAAGTTTGTTAAAGTAATGTATGATCAAAGATTCGAGGAAGACCCACTCAAAAAATCTCTCGGTTTCAAGTACTTTCCTACAGCATTTTAAGCTCGCCAAATGCAGGTTGGCTAAAGGCGTTGCTTCTGGCCCTATTTTACTCTGGCCTGGTCAAATAGGGATGGTGATGAACATAAGGACTTATATCAGAACCTAACTTGGACAATACTTCCCCCGAAAACAAAAACCTATGTTGAAGTGATTGAATGTGTTTGAAAAAATAAAGTGTAATGGTAAAGAGAAGTGAATACAGGTGCACTACTGTGCATATTACTATTTTGCAGTGTAATGTGTAATCGTGAGGGGAAATGTACTGAAAACAAATTTCTTCTACACGCACGTTAGACAACTTGTTTGATTTTTGTTTTTTTTTTTTTAAATATGTATCTTGTAATTTTCTGGTAAGTTACACCAATATGGTTATAGTATGAGAGACATAATAATCCTTTTGTTAACATGAAGACTAATTAAAACTGTGATTTTTGCTAAAATGACTTTACAAAAAATATTGAGGGTTTTTCTAGAAAATTAAATGCTTGTTAATTATTGTAGAGGTGTATTTTTCTCGCATTAAATATTGCATATTTATTGCTATGAAATGAGATAATATGTGGGGGGAGGGCGCAGTGGCTAGAAAACACGCCTTCCATCAACGTGTTAGAGGGAGTTTTATTGTCGGCAGGTTGGTTCCCGATTTTCGCATGTGAGAATCATGCCGGACGATGTCGCTGGTCAGCGGGTTGTCTTAGGGATCTCATGTTTCCCCCGCCCCTTTCATTCTGGTGCTGCTCCATACTCACATCATTTACCCCCCTCAGCAGTCTAGAAGGCTTCAATGTTATGTGCTGACCAAAATCTTTTCACTGAAATATAGTGGCTACCCCAATTTTTTTCCAGAATGCCCCTATACATAGATTTATTCTTTATGTATAAATGTACTGTTTCGCCTGTGTCACAATCTGCAAGGTTAAGTTGATAATTGTAGTTAGGTCCCTGTAGCTGATGTAATGTTGGTCTTTAGACCAGCAAAGAACGACCTAAATGGCAGGGCCTAGAACCCTTCATCTTGTTTGCATCATGTGAAAGGTATGTAAGCTGGGTGCAGAGTATTGGGAGGAAGGTGTAGCAGTGTCAGGCACTAGGTAAGGAGGATGCAGCAAAATGTGTTGTGTGCTCAGAACAGCAGCACTAAGTGCGTCAGCTCAGGTGCGAGGCTGGCACATGCGCGACACGTCCACCAGGAGGTGTGCAGCATCTTGCTGGCTTCATTCGAGACACTGCAGGCACGCCTACAGGAGTATACGAAGTTGCTACCGTCGTGGCAGCAGCTGAAACTAGAGACTGCAGACTGCTTCCAACGCTTCAGCAATCTCAGCGACCTCGCCAAGGTGAGCCGGCATCACACACGCAAACACACAGACACACACACACACAAACACATAGAGACAGACACACTCACTCACTCACTCACACTCACTCACTCACTCACTCACTCACTCACTCACTCACTCACTCACTCACTCACTCACTCACTCACTCACTCACTCACTCACTCACTCACTCACTCACTCACTCACTCACTCACTCACTCACTCACATTCACTCACACACTCTTTATAAATAATTTATCATTATATGTAATACATTTTCAAAATTGTATGTATTTTTGATTTATAATAGAAAATGCAACTTGCCTTATTGGAATGATGAGTATTTGGTATGCACAATATAACATATAATTTACATGACATTATAATTATATCTGATAAGACACTAGACTCTCAATTTTATGAATACTGATGGTTCTATTTATGACATTCGTAAAATGGCTACCTTCGTAAAATCGATTGAGGCCAATTTTGCCCCCACCCCTTTTCCAAATTTTAAAATTTCATTTTTTCTGCAAAGTGTATCCAATGGGGTACAGATTTTCGTAGCGTTTTGAGGGAAAGTAAGTTAAGTTATCATTGCAATATAAATTTATTTCATTAGACAGACGTTTTCCGATTAAAAGGGTACCCCTGAATGGTAAATATGACACACCCTTGTCTTGGAAAAAAAAAAGAGCACCGAGTGTATTCTCGCAAATACTGCAAACCATCATGATGACCAATCCATGTCACAAAAAAAATACTACACCAAGCACTGATGTCTTCTCGCGATCGTGTAGACTTGATGTGGTAACGTTTTGTGGAAAAATAAACATAAAACTCTTATCAAAAGAAATCAAAATTAGTGTCGCACATAACATTTTTTTTCGGGGCTGCAAGGCTGGTATACTATCCTTTGCGACACCAAAAGAATGAATCAAAAAAATCAAGTGAAGTAGGAAGACAAGACTTTGTGGTGTACTTTGTTCGGTACTTGGGGCCCTTTTAATGATGGCACGCCCAGATATTGTGTGTTGGCGGCAAGAGTCGAGTTAATGCAAAAACAGCGCCGTCAACGAGTCCAAACTTAGTCACTTATGCCGTTATTACCCGTTGTCTAGTCGTGTTTACTTTCAAGACGCTCGCCCCTGCTGATGTGTAGTGCTGATAACATGTACCCCTCTTTTTTTTGTCGTGCTTTCACTTTGATTGGTAGTGACACACACGCGCACACACACACACGCATACACACACACACGCATACACACACAACCCCTCCCCCCCACACAAATCCTTCTCTCGGCCCGGGCGTGAGAGAGAATCAGTAAGAAGTCTCTGAGGATACGATCATGTTTTCAAGAGACTTATCCAAAAGCAGGTGTTCTTACACATATTATCTTAGTATGCCGAAATATTCAGAGTAAATTAATACTCAATTTGTGCGTAAAAAATAAACGATTAAATAAAACGACGAAAAACAAGAATGCAACGTCGCCATTAACTTTACGTGCAGCGGGCAATATTTGCCGTGTTTACTTATGTCACTGGCAAATAAGACGTTTAACAGTGTTTCAGGTTGATAAAGAATCGTAATTTTGATAGGCTGCTGCAATATAAACAAAATAATACCCGAAATGTACGTCAGTAACTTCTAAACGTAAACGATTATTAACAAGGCATGTTGGTTTCTCTTTACGGACAGTAGTTATATTTACGTCTTTTATATATATTAAGTTAACGTTTGTGTAGTGCGATAATGTATTCTGTTTTAAATTATACTTCATTTCTTCAAAAAAGATTACAAAGTCAGTTAAAATGAACGAAAACATATAGTGCAACGTCTCTTAACAACACAATACAACATAAGTTTACATGTTTCTTGTGAGAAAATAAAGTATTTTATCTTACTTCCTGTGATAAAACATAGATTAGTGAAACTATCCAATGCAGTTATGTGCAAAATAATGTCAGTAAAACACGAAAAAGTAAAATTAACAGTAAATTACTATAAAAATATACTGCCTCAGCTTAGCATGTAGGCCTAACTTCGTAATAGTGTGTATAAACGGCTGGTGATTATATTTGGCTTGTTACGAAATTATATGTAACCAATATATTTTGACGTTTACACTTTCCACTTCGAAATTGTAATCAAAATCCAAATCTTAGTCTGTGAAGAAAAGCAAAAATAGAAAACGTAAAAATAGCAAGTAATTCCTCAAGAAGAATGGTGACGCTGTGACTTGTGTGAGCGAGGGGGGAGAAGAGAAGGAAAATGGCGGAGTTACAACTTTTTTTTTCGCTTGTGGCGCCCACCCAGTGCCGTCATTGTCTGGCAGCGGCAACGATGGGCAGTGCATAAGCTATGATGAGCAGCACAGACGTTGCCAGAGAGAGAGAAAGAGGTAGAGCGAGTGAGAGAGAGAAACAGCTGGCGGCAGGTCAGTGACCCATCTCGTGCTCTGCGCTTACGCGCGCAGAGTTGTTTCGTAATTAATTTTTGCAGTTTTCATCGTGAAACACATTATTTGAGGGCTGAGCTCTTACACTTATATTGTTTATTCATGTTATGACTTATAACGACGTTTTAATAGATCTGTGCGACTGATTTTCAATTACTAAAATTTTATTTTTTCCATTTTATTTTTTCATTGTTCGCGGAAGTCTGTACGTACGGGTGAAGTGTACGTACAAACCAAGTGCCGTACGAGCGGGATTTTACTGTAGTTATTTTGTTCGCTAAGGGAGTGAGGATATAGATTGACCGTTTTTGGGAAACGCTTTACAAGTTCTTTCCGACGCTGAGGTTTGGGAAGGAATAATGTGAGGAGGGAGGGGACTGTCATCTGTTGGTCATGAGACAAGCTGTCAAGTTCTTGTTATCTACTAAGAGTAGGCTTTCACTTTACTATAAAGAAATGAAGAGTAGACAAAGTGTGTAACATTTGTATTAAAAAAAAAAGCAGAACGTTGCTCTCTGACGTGCGCCGTCACATTTTTCAACATCTTAAAATTTTTTTTTAATTATTGCGATTTTTCGACAGTTCCCGAGAGTATATTTGTAAAATTGCTACCTTCGTAAAATCCAGGGTTCATAAAATTGGAGATCTAGTGTACCTATATCACAACTGAGTTAAAAAAAAAAAAAGTTATCACATTGTACATAGCTGCAAAACTTGACAATTATAACTTTTGGTATGCACCTTTCAGATAATTTTTTTACATATTAAAAGTGTATATAAAATATAATAATTTTTATTATCTGGTTTTTTAATTGTAAATTTATGCTTTATTAACAAAATGCTTCAATCCGATATTAAAAATGTAAAAAATAAACAAGAAAGTTATGAATGTTTAAGCAACGTACACCAGATTTATTCAGTTCTGCAAAAAATTAGTGGTATCCAGGGTCAGATAGATGTCAGAAATAATGGGTGCAAATGGTTAAATGTCTGGAGTTTATATTTTTCGCCTGCACAGCCTACCCTCATGAATTATTAATGCAAGCTTGCTTTTGGGGGTAAAATGTTCATACATTTATGACAAAGAACTGCAGCATGAGCTATTGCAAGTGTCAGATTCCTGAGAATAGTTGTGTAGTTGACTAAAGGGCGCAGTCTACCGCAATTTTCATCATTATTATTTTATTTTTTATTTGTACCAGATTTTCTTTCTTGTTTTAGACACAAAATGAGACTAAATTTGGCTCGTATGAAATTTTTTTATCTTTCATAGTTTTCGCGAAATGGCTTGTTAAAGTCATATTTTGCATGTTTCCGTTTTAACGACTACACTAAAACCAACTGATATACCAAACTCAAAAAAATCACAGAGTGGATAAATACATTGCAGACTACAATGACATGCTCATAAAATTAAAGAGTAAAATTAATTTGTATTTTAAAAAAAGTTATTGAACTTTTTAATTTTTTATTTTCAGTTTCAATATTTTTTTTTAAATTCAAATAATTTTTATTCTTTAATTTTATGAGCATGACATTGTAGCCTGCAGTGTCTTTATCCACTGTGATTTTTTTGAGTGTGGTATATCGGTTGGTTTTAGTGTAGTCCTTAAAACGGAAACATGCAAAAATATGACTTTAACAAGCCATTACTCGAAAACTATGAGAGATAAAAAATTTCATAAGAGCCAAATTTAGTCACATTTTGTGTCTAAAATAAGAAAAACTATATCTGGTACAAATAAAAAATAAAAAAAAAATTGTGATGAAAATTGCCGTAGTATTGTATGGCGGTTTGGGTATATAAGTTTGTTGTGGAAGTCAGGTTCGTTTGTTGACTAGTCTGAGTGGTTTTGAAAACAAATTTAGTGCATTTTACAATGAGGTCCAGAATTTTATGTCTAGTACCTATTAAGTCTGAATTTGCCCAGAGCTTCTTGGTCAGTGTAAGTGGGTATTCAGTATTCCAATATTCCTTTGATTGTCTCTTACAATGAAGGTTCTATTAATGTTGCAAGCAATAATGGTGGTGATCAAACAGTAAATGTTTTTTTTATCAATATTTTGAGATGGAATGAAGAAAGTAGCTAGGTAGATGCTGTGAATTTCAATGTCTCCTACATGAGAGCACCACATTATTTGCCCACCTCACTCAGTCCAAGTTGGTTGGAAGGGAGGAAGACTTCAGACATCCATTTGAATGTAATAATAACTCAAGTTTGAAGTATCAGCCAGCCTAGATGCCCTAATAAAATATTTTTGGAATTGTAACTTTTTTACTTGTGCTAAGAAATGAAACTCATCTTATTATTTTGGCGATAGAATTTTTTTGGTGCAATTCTAAATAATTTTGGATTACATGGATGATAGATTCTGATGATAATTACAGTGATTGTCCTGTGTTCACAGGCTAGTGAACTGAGTACCGTATCTGGTAAACTCAGAGGCAACCTGATTATTTTAATGAAAATTTTTACATAGAAGGAAGCCAATTATCTATATTTATCTGGCATGGTGTGCAGGTGCTGATATTGGAGGCCTCTCTGGAGCAGATGGAGGACGTAAAGGCTCAGCTGTCAGCAAAGGAACAGGAGCTGGAGAAGACTGCGCAGGAACTACGTGAGCACAAGAGTCGCTCTGCACTGGAGGTGAGTTTCTCTAAGATGTGTCTAGATACAGCAAGTCTTTCGGTCAGAGTTTGTATGGCAGAAGGAAACAATATCAAAAGTTATATCACTGCTTAAAAGTGAGGGTGAATTTATTCCACCAAAGATTCATGAAAAATCCTGTAAGTCATGTTTAAAATCCGTAAAAATCCTGTAATATTTTCAACAATGTTTATGCACTCTTGCAAAATAATTTTAGAAGGTATTTGCTGTATAATTATGATAGCAAATTTAATGTGTAGTAAATTATAACAATATATTGCTGATATTTTAAACGGTTTTCTAACTACACTAGTCCCCAGATTTCACTAACCCTGGATTTAATGAAGATAGTGATTTTACAAATACGTACTACATGTGCAGGAACTCTCAAATAATTACAAAATTGCATAAGAATATTGTGAGAAATTACATTGAAAATGGTACAGTCAATGGGCGTTCGGGGAGGAGGGGTATCAGTCATTAAGCACAAGAAACTGCAGTAAATCGGTATGCTATCATTTTTATCAAAATCAAAATCTAATCATGTTCTACAGAGTTAAATGCAGGAGTAAAAACGACCAAAAGTAGGGCAAAAAAAGTATTAAAACGATACACTTAAGAGTGAGCCATTTTCAATAGAAATGACTCCCAAATAAGTTACCAGTTCCAAATACACAAGGGGCAAGAAAAAAAAACCATGTCCACTAACCAACGCTTATAGCTCATTAGGGACCAGGACTTTGTTTGACACATCGTTCTTGAGCAAAGAAAACACAATATAGTTTAAATTCATGTAATAACCAATTCTAGAAGTAATTCTCCTTTACACATGAGTTACGTTCGTTTTCGCAATATGCCATTAAATATCCATGAACACTGATAAAATTACAATTCAAATTACAATGCATATAGAATCTCTCATATTATCGATGAATCTGATGTACATACAAGTGCACTTTAATCCTCTCCTTTGACCATCGCCCCCATTTGACTCGTGGGCAGCTATGTTATACCACTCACTCACCGATGCTCAACACTTTTCCTCCCCAAATATGTGGAGTTATTTTCACGAAGTTAAAACCATTTGGGCCCAGAAATCGACCGGTCGCGTCCCGCATGCAGTGTTAAACCAAGCGCGAGCTATCACTCACTACAGTGCCGTCGCTAAAAACTTCGACAGCCCAACTGCCGGCGCGCCCCAATTTGCACTCATGGGGAGGGCGACGAGGGAAAATGTCCCCTAAGGGAATTGGTCACTCACCAAAATCCTCGCTGAACCTTTCAAGTTAAGGACGCTCACCACTCCCTGAGCAGAAAAGATCACTCATGTCCTCCTTCAGCACGACAGCGCGAGCTATGCTTGCGTACTTCTCGCCCCCCCGGGCACGTCCATTCTTCTACACGTGAGTTACCGCCAACCAAGGCACAAGCCCAGATCCCAGAGCTCGCGATGTGAGCTGCTCGGCTTCCAACCTGAGAGTGACTCTCCTCTCTACGCGCCGCGACACCGCGGCTCGCTCGCCTCGCTAGCGCCCCTGCCGCCGGCCGGCGGAACTCGACCCCCCCTCCCTCCAGGTCCCACCCTCCATGGCCAGTGGAGCGGAAGGTCCGGTGGGGAAGGGGAGGCTAAGGCACCGTCAACCGGGGCGATCCCTCCCTCATTAAGAGGCGGCCGAAGCCAGCCTCGAGGTTCAAATCAAATAGGGGCAAACAGACACACTGCTCAGGCCCCAACTCAAAACTCAAGAAAAACCCCTCAACAGAAACTAAAGAAACTCAAACCCCCAAAAAGAAACAAACCCAAGAAAATAAGACTTAAAAACAGTAGCATCCATTCAACCCCCCACCCTATCAAACCCAATACCCAGAGAACAAACTCCACCGATCCCATTCACACATCCATTCACGTAACAAGCCCACGAGACTAGACCGAATACACATATGCAAAACACACTGTGGTACCAAACTTTGCAATTACCTTTCAGTCAGTGAACAACTAACAATACACGCTAACTCCATAAAATGTAGAAACACATTACTCATTGAGATCACTCCCCAAAATCAGCATACCTATATGTACATAAGATAGAGTATACACTTTAATATAAACTACTAATACATCACAAAAGCATACCTCGTTGTGCGCACGACTAACATCCAACTAGAAACACTAGATTATTAAAATTTCACAACCAAAATATAGTAAGCGAGCCCACTGCTCTCAATGTATGTGATGCCATAGTACTAAGAAAATCCTTACTACTCTATTAAAGCCTTCATTCAATAAATAACACTAAACAACAATAAATAACAAATAGATAAATACCCTCAAACACAATACATATTAATACACGACTAGACTTCTGCGCGCATATCGCTATTAACTATGAGGTAAATATAGAATCCCTTTACACTTCAATACCATCATGGACACTAAATAAACAATACAAGACACTGGCCAGTGACACACTAACACATTAAAACAATTACATGACTCTCAAGGTCGGGCATTATACAGCTTCAAGTGTGCAACGTGTGCCTTACGCAACACA
>PNEQ01115511.1:0-72821 GCA_003012365.1 Medauroidea extradentata
CCCTTCTCCTTCCCCTCCCCCTCTCCATCCCTCTCTCCCTCCTCATCTCCCCTCTCTACCTCTCTCCCACCCCATCCCATCCCTCTACCTCTCTCACACCCCTCTCTCTCCCTTCCCATTCCTCTCCCACTCTTCTTCCACTCCCTCTTCTTTCTTTCTCTCATTTATGCACGCTCACTAACACACACATCACACATAATTGTGCACGCAGTCTCATGCATACATATATACACACACACACATCCACCTCCTGTCACCCATCCACCTCTTTCAATGCACCCACCTCATTTACCCCACATGATGTTTTTTATACAACTTCATACAAGACTGTAGGGTTAGTTATGTACTACAGCAACAATTTTAAGAGGATACATTCTTGTTGTGATATGGTGTGTGATTACAGGCGGGGCCCTGTGCGGTACAAGTTCGAGGCCATGTATGAGCTGGGTAGCCTCGCAGTTGTGAATGTGCGGGACATGGGGAGTGTCAAGCTGGCATTCAAGCTGCTTGCATTTCCAGACACCCGCGTCTTCCAGTGCTCCTCCACCCAGAGTAAGGTGCGGCTACATGTACCTGCAGACAGGCACTATGTATTTTAAAGAAAGAAAAAAGAAAAAGAAAAAAAAACCGTAATTTTTAAATGGAATAATGATCAATGAAGTATTAAAATTAAAAAATTATAATTTTGTGGAACAGATTTATTGTGTGTTAGAAATCTATTTAATTTGTGAAGTAAAGCTTAAGACTTGTGACAGCTATTACATAGTTGGGACTTGCTGTTAGAATGAACAGTTGGTAAAGTGTATGTATGTTGTGTGCAGAAAGAGTGGTTGGACAAGTTTGACCAAGCAAAGAAGGCCCGTCTCGCTCAGGACCAACAGAAGAGAGAGGTGACATCTGCGACTGAGAGCTCACCGTTACGGCCAGTGAGGGCTGATTCCCAAGACTTTTCGTATAACCGTGAGTGTGATTTCACTTCTAGGTGCATAGCACTCAGGCATACATGTAGAGACAGTGAGGGTGTTGTCAACTTATTACTACAAAATGTTATCATTACATTGAGTTGTAACCAAACACCTAATTTTGTATGAAGGATAAATGTGGGCTGTAAATGTTGAATGACTCTGATAAAAATGTACTTTAATTACTGAAAAGAATATTTTTAACAACAGGTTTTGAAAATGAATTGTGGTTGGGGTTAAATACAAAATGTCATGAATTCTTATTTATCACTCAGAATTTTATAACACACATTTTTAAAAAGCAAAATGTGTTTAAACTTATAAGCTTTTGAAATTTTGAACTACGTACTGCACTTTATTAAGTATTTATGTAGTTCTTCATTTTAACTGGCACATTTCTGTATAGTCCATTTTATTGTTACTTAAGATTTTTCAGAATCTATAATAACATTCTTTTTTCTGTTACCGATTAAGTCAGATTTGTCACCTGAAAAAGAAGAAGCCATGCTATCTGACATCTGTGTTAACAAGTGTCAAGTTATTTTTAATTGTCTTTAGGTGACAAAACAATTTTGGTGAAACAAAAAGTTACCATGCTATCACCATTTATGTCAACTCCACGACACAACCAGCCATTACATCTTTGATATGTACCACATTTCATTTCTTAAAAAATTTATTTTAAAAACCAGGTTCACCATTGTGATGAAAATTTAGGTGTTGGTGCAAAATTGGAAGAAATAAAACAACTTATTACTTAACTACTTGTGTTTGCTCATGGTAAGTAACAGTGTTGTAAATAGGTAAAATATAAATTTATTATGTGGGTATCTTGTGTTTTATGTTAGTAAAAAACAGCAATTCTGCAACGCCATATTAAAGGCATTGGCGCATGGAAAACAGAAAATTGTTAAACTACACGTGATTACTTTTAGAGTGGTCTCTATGCTTGTCCGCAAAAATTTAAATGTCCTGGCAACAAAATGGGTGGTCACAGCTGCATTCATGAGACGTTTACTTATTTGACTAATCAGTAGTTGCCTAAAGTAAAACTATGTTTTGTATTGAATTGAAAAATTTTGGTGCAAACATGGTTTCACTCTAGACAACCACTGATTAGTTAAATCAGTAATATACGTACTTCATGTTATAAACCAAATTTTTTAGGTATTGTTTTTCTCTTCCTCACTTGTTACAATATCTCGTAAAACATATTTTAATGAACCAGCATTCTGAAAGTGTGTATAAACTTCAAAATTCTTCACCAATGCCTTATGAATGCAGCTGCAACTACTAACTTGTTGCAGGTAAGCGCAGTTGCTAATCTAAAAGGGACCATGTGCAGTGTTTACCAGTTTTTCTGTTCTCCGTTCACCAATGCCCTTAAAGTTACTAACACAAAAGTATTTAAACATTGTAATTATGCTTAAATTGTCAAATATGAACATGATACAGAAAATTATGCTCATCATTTATTGATGTGACTGTTATTACTCAGCAATTCTTTTTGAACACTCGACCGTGCTTCTGCAGCTGGGCAGAGCTTTTTACATTTTCCCTGCAAAGGCAATGATTTTCAGCTTAATTCTAGTGATGTAGTAGTTGTTCTTCCCCACCGACTCTAAACAACTGTATGTACTTGTTTAACAGTACTTTGTTGTGCATTCAATCACGAGTGGCGAGAAGGCGTGTGAGAATTTTTAGGAAGTAAACGTGACACTAGTGCACATACCCCCACCGCTTCTGTTGTTCTACTGTCTATGTTTGTGCGTCTTATGGGAGGGTGGCTGTTTCCATATTACGATACTAGCTGAATTCACTGGTGAGTTATTTCAGTGATGTCACTGATTGTTCCATTTTTGCTTACGACCACTGACGAATGGAGCAATTGAAAAAAGTTACATTTAAAATAAAATTGATAATTTTTTTATAAAACATTGAATAATTCTGTGAAAAAAAAAAAAAATGTTATGAAAAGATTGTTTGTTTAGAAGATTTTTTTTGTTTATGTGTTCATAGTTGCCTACTATTCTGAAACTCTCAAATCGCTGACAGTGATGAAATACTTACAGATTGCTGATATAGTTTTGTTGCTGTTGATGAACACTGACAGACCATCAGTGATTCCAGTGCTCACCAGCAGTAACTGAAATTTGGTGTATGTGTAGATGATCCAGGCAAATGCTACACAGAATTAGATGAGGGAGGGAGGTTATTTTTATCTAGTGTTTTTGTTGGTAAGTTAAAACAAGTTATGTAGTAGTGAAGGTCATTTCATATTGAATATTATTGTTCCAGTTATATTTGTGTGCTCTTACATGTTGGGAAATAAATGCTTACTCGAAATGTTATTTCTAAAAACTTATATGGCTTATTACCAGAGCACAGTAATTTATATTGTGCTATCAATGTTGAAGGTAGAGAATATTGAACAAAGGTGGAAGTGTTGTGTAAAATAGATGGAGTGGTATAAGACAATATACTATCAAAAACAGCAAATGTGTTTAAAGTTTGAAACATTGCTAGTCAAATCAGTTGTCTACTTTAGGTGAATCACAGTAGAAGGTATGAACAGTACAATAACAAAAAACTACTTTAAGTGAAGCAATGTTAAGCAGCAACTTATTGTATTATTTATTTGTGTGTTTAAATAAAATGCAAAATGTGGTTTTGTGCATGTTTGGAAGTATAAAAGCTATTAAGATTGTAAGCTTGTGTCTTTCACATGATGGGCGCAGCATTTGAGGATGGGCCTGACGTCGCTCCAGAACCAGAGCTGCCAGAGTGGCTGGTGGAGGTGCCAGAGGACCTGGATGTGTGCATTGCACAGCGGCACTTTGAGGAGGCCTTCAACCTGCTCGGCAAGGCTCGCGAGTTCCTCGACAAGAACGAGGAGAGTAGCGTCCACAACCCCGTCTTCACGGACATCAGGTGAGCTACTGGCGAGCTTTCCGTCACCTCCATTGCTGCTGATTGCCTGTCCCTTCTAGTCAAGTCATTTAAGGGCTTTCTCTGCCAAGATGGCTGACATGGATTTTTAGATGGGGGAATGTACTAACTCTTAGTGGACTATTTTGAAAGATATCTCTTTCAAAAATGAAATGTTTTACATAAACTTATGACTACAAGCGTCTATAAAAATAAAATAAAAAATGTACTAACATTTTTGATTATGATAAATTTTAAAATTATAATTCTGATATTTTATATGAAAAATAAAAAATTTGCAAAGTTGCTCATATTGTAGCATTTATCTTACAGAAATTTCACCTATAATACTTGATTATTGTGAGTTATCTTTGAAATTGTTCCATTTGTGAAGCAATTGATTTTAACACTGATTCCTCATTTGACCTCAGTGGCTGCAAGCATGGTTGGCTGAGCCCTCAATTATTTACTGCTTTAAAATATTACGCTACTGAAATAGTGTTTTTATGCATTTTTTCCTTCTTTCTTTCCAATTTACAGTGAGAGTTGGGGCTGTAACGGGAAGCAGTTACATACACAATTTTAATTCTTTTTTACTGTATCAGGTTTCCTAAGAGTCAATGAAATGTTAAGACTGTGGTAAGGGAAGCCAGAGAATAAGGAAGGAGTCGAGCCCTGTTTTTAGGAACCTTCCAAGTATTTTATAGAAGTGAATTTTAAATACATTGTCAAACTTAAGTCAAACTCTAAATGAAACTGGGGTCCTTCCAATTGTGTATCCTGATTTTTACCACAGTTTAATGAATGTTGATGCAGTTTATGATTGATGGAAGAAATCTGGAATTATGTAATCAAGAGTTGAGCTGTAATGCAAGTGGTACTGTGACATCATTACTTTCCTTCCTTTTAATGAGGAATGTAAATACGTACATACTTTTGATCAAATGGGTTTATAGAATGGCTGAAAGTGTGACGTAGCGAGAATGAGGTGTGATCTTGTAGCTCTGAGGAAACAATATTAAGCAGGATGTGTTCCAACAGACGCAAGGTTAAGGCACGCACCAAGGTGCTGACTGAGATCCTCATGAAGGAGCTGGAAGTGTCCCCGGACAAGTCCTTGCACGGAGGTCTGCGTGCTGCACGCAGAGCGGTGCGCTTGCTCAATCAGCTGGGTCGTGCCACCCAGGTCAGTTTCTGAACTACGATAGTTAGGTTATTGATGGGGGATGTTGCAGTGTCGTCAAAGAAGTAGTTAGGTGACCGGTGGTACAGCATCTCACATGGCTAACCTTTGTATTGTATTTCAGTAAAGTTTTCCTGCTGGCTCATCAGCCTCAGGCATGAGCAGACTTTTAAATGAAGGTAGCTGTAATGCAAAACTTAAACCCGTCAATAATAATTATTTAATATTGCTTAGAAAAAATAAAGAATATAAATGAGATTGATGCTTTCATCAACTCTGTATTTGTTAATGCACAATTAATAAATTGACTGTATACAAAAATTAACTCGGATGCAACACTTAAAGCTAAGCAATGATAAACAGTGAGGCTGCTTGATAGCACTTTTCACCGCCATGATGTTCTCCGAGATACTAGCTTTCTGCTGGAAGTCCAAGATTGCCAACTCTTGGAAGGATGCTGATGGATAACTGCTGCCAACTTGAATTCCATGAGTTGGCAGCAGTGAAAATTTTTAAGTTGCAGTGGTTGCTAGAGTACTTACTGGATTGCACACTTCAATTTCAAATTAAGTCACTAACACATAATTTATATACATGTATATATACAGTCTCAACAGTACTACGTATGTACTTCTTATAAACTGACCATTTACGTGTTGTATACTCACACTCTATAGGTGGCAATTGTAACCAGAATCCATAAATGTGTCCTATTAATTCATCTTTATCTTGCTGATAATCTGAGTGATTCAGTACTGTTAGGACACATTTTTTTGTTACCAGTGGTACCAACTTTATAAAAAATCTATTTACTAGTGGTTCCAACTTGGCAAACTAAATAAGTACAAATGATTCTCTAAAATCTTTATCAAAATTAATTATTTTCCCTAGTAAAATCTTTCTAGTGTGTCTGAAACATCAACTTTTTGCAACTCTGTAAATTTTAGTGAGTTGCAAGAGCAAAATTACGTGATAATATTAAAATTTGTTTAATTTTGTATTTAACAAGTTGAATTGTTATAAAATATCTCTCTTTTTTTTTCTCTGAGGGGGATTTTCTTTTTTATTTTGTGTATTTGTCAGGTGTGTTGTTTTTATTACAGATGATCTCTATGCTGATATAATGTATGGATGTTGGCAGGCTTGTGAACTGTTTCTGAAGCTGTGCAGCAGCATCCTGAAGATGCAGTTAAAGCGAGTGAAGCGAGAAGGGGCGACTGTCCTCTATGTGCGACAGCTTGGTGGCATATTCTTTTCCAACTTGACTGACATGGCCCGCGAGTTCTTACGAGCATTCCCCAGCTCCCCTCATTGTGCCTCAGGTGCCTACTTTCAAGTACTGTCTGCTTGTCATGTGATGTGCTTGTTGCCCAAACTATAAGTACAAATAATAGTTCATGTGTACATTACTTTAGACTGTTTATAGCCAATTTTTTTTTTTCAAAGTCCTAAGCTACAAAGTGTTTATTTTACATTTTTACCAGATTTATTTTAAAGTATCTTATCTATCGGTTTTGAAAGACTGAGTCTGAAGCTAACTCAGCTGTATTAAGAAACATTGCATTTTTTTTGTGCATTTCTTCACATAATTGTGTATGTTCACTATCAAAAATTTTATCTGTATGTGTAATTTGTTAAACACATGCACGTATGCCTTTTTCTTACTACAATAAAAATGGAAATTCATTTTGTATATTTTTTTCCAAAATGAAAGTTTATTGAAGAGTGTAAATGCAGCAGAGTTGCTATTGTCATTTGCAGCAATGGCAGCTTAGAAAAAAAATTTTTGTCTCAATTTTTCAGTTGTTGTTGGTACTCTGTCATGTAGGCCTACGTTATTTTTTTATGGTCACAAAGTGTGAAATAGTAATAAAAAAAATAAAAATAAAATAAATAAAACTTTCAGTGTTGGCCTTTTTTTAGAAGTACCCCACTAACTTTTAAAAAATTAACAGTTTTTTTTTAATTGTAATGATAACTCAATATAAATAAAACGATAAATAAAAAAATTCTACTGGCAGTTAAATGTTTACTAAATCCACTGCAACATGCATGTAGACATTTATTTCCCAAAAAAATTTCTTTAAAGTAATTCTAAAGTTTGCTTAAAAATTCAGAGCATATTTATATGTCTCTTACATTTTTTGCACAAGAGACAAAAGATGATTTTATGGCTGTTGGCAGAGAGAGTGAAGTTATGCAACATGTTTCAAGTAACCTTTGATAACAGTGTGTAAATTGACAGAAAAACTATGAAGATCTGCAAATATATACAGGCCCCGTCATAACACAGGTCCAGAGGCGCTTGAGCACTGCTGTTGTTCGCAGGTGTGGGTCCAGTTGGTATTGGCCCTCTTCAAAGGTCACAAAGTTACCTATTTAAATCATGTAAAAGGTTTCAAAATGTATGTAACCGTGTTGTTATCTACTGGGCCAATCCACAACATAGTGCAGAAGTTTAACTTCCAAGAATCATCCAGTGGCCCACCACGTGACACGTACCTGGAGCTGTGTCTGATAGGTGAAAATGTTGGAGACATGAAATAAGGAACTGCGCTGGTGTTTTTTAAAATCACTTGATGTTAAGCCTGTTGAAAAATGCCACAGTCAAGTTTAGGCAGTTTTGGAGCAGAACCTATGACTTCCAGAATGTAATTAATTTTAATAATCGCATAACTTCTTAGGGTTAGCGATATGTTCGTAAAAAAAAGTGCATACTGTTAATTATATTATATATACCTTGCGTAACAATTTCTGTTAGGAAACTAAAGTCATGCTTGATTGTATACAAATAATTACTTCAATAGAAGTAATAAGTAAATGAGTAAGAAATTGTTAATATACTTACAGTACTAAATAAACCTAGGATATACAAGCTTATATAAGCTTCCGTTTAGGCGGAAGTCGGCTTTTGAAACATTGCATCAGTCTTGTGTGAGAAAATGTGCTGTTTTCTTCTTTGATTTGTCCCAGTCATTGTTTGTGCTGTCATAAGTTTTCTCATAATGTTCTTTCATTTCATTATTTATTTCCGAGTACATATTTAGTTTCCAATTAATTTTCGTTTTTTTTTTGTCTTAAATGACTACAGCCCACCTCTGTTTTTTTTTTATCTTACCTCACGCTTTGTTTTTTGGGACAACATACTACCACTGCAATATTCCACATAACCAATCATTCACGCACTTTGCAAGAATTTTTTAAAGCTCATACAGTAGTTTTAACTCTGTAAATCACCCAGTGGTCTACCCCAATACACCCACTTGGAGCCGCCCTTGTGTCTTCGTCAGGTTGAATGATTGATTAGGGTTCTGGTCGGTG
Source organism: Medauroidea extradentata (assembly GCA_003012365.1). Classification (NCBI taxonomy): domain Eukaryota; kingdom Metazoa; phylum Arthropoda; class Insecta; order Phasmatodea; family Phasmatidae; genus Medauroidea; species Medauroidea extradentata. The sequence continues at coordinate 8,395 of PNEQ01115511.1, forward strand.
TTTCAAGGAGGGAAATGTGTGCTTGCAGCATTTGTGGTGTGGGCTGGAGCAGAGCTGACCCTTCTTGCATCCCACCTCATCAAGCAGGTGTTTGTGCCACAGGTGTCTATAACCACGCTCGCAGAGTGTGTCACCTCCGTCAGGAACCAGTGTGACCAGGTCAGTACTTCTACAGATATTGTCCTTCATCTTGCCCAGAGTAAAGTTAACTCTACTGCAGATTGGAAAGAAAGTGAGTTTTCTTACAGGAGAGTTTGGCTCAGGGAAAAGTTTTGCTGCTAGTTGTAGTTGCGCTGCTACCACTAGGGGTCTAATAAAATGTGGGACTGTAGTAAACTAGGCTTGGCAAAGAGAGAAGTTATGTAATTTAATTTTGAATAGAAAAAAACCAAATTTAGGTTTTGCAAAACGTATTTACACTTCTCAAGGAAACTGCTAACACCAAAGTCTAAAATGCAGGAAAAAGTAAACAGGTGGGAAAGCTATCCTGTATTGCTGTTGAATATGTCCAGGGAACATCAATTTAATTGAAGGAAAAGTGTAAAATCTAGGATTTTATAAAAGTGGTTCTACAGTATTAGTTTAAGAGTGCATGGTAGATAAATAAACGCTGAATATATACGTAAATTCATTTGTACACTTTTTTCGAAGCCAATATTGATAAAATGCTCAATGACAATCGTATATAATGGTGTTTGCCAACTTTGAGTGAATATTTATCCAGAATTACTCATTCGTTATACGTGATCTCTTGCGCCGAAGTTAAATGCACGAGGTTCCGGCGTCAGAGATTGTGCCTAGAAGTTTGTAACACTGGAAACAATTTTGTTTAAAACGTTGGCTAAAACTATTGTCTAAGAATGCTATTGTTTATTTTTCGCAAGTTGATTTTGTTTATTTTTCGCAAGTTGATTTTGTTTATTTTTCGCAAATTGGCTTTCAGAAACCTACAGTTATAGGTTAATGCTTTTAGCGTTTAATTATGTACCATGCCCTCTTAATCTATACAGGATTGGACAAAAGTCCCACAGTTGAACAGAAAATTTTAAGTTGTTTTGAAAAATTTTTCAACCTTACTATCTACGTAGGGTCTCCCAAACTGGATCCCTTTAAAATCTATTCCCCTTGCTCCTTTCACTGTTTCTGGACAGGCCTATTTGTAGCTTTCTAATGTTAAGGTTCAGTAAACCTCCAAGGATCCGATACGTTACAGAAATTTCTTGTTAAAAAAATTTTACAAGCAGAATAATTGTTAAAACAGAGATATCTGTGTACTGGACAATTTTCCCAACCATCTTTGTTGAACATGTACGAATGAAATTGCTTAAGTGAGATTTTAATACAGATTTTTAAAATAGGTCATGTAAATCACCCGCTTGTGATATAAAAAAGTCACGAAATACAGTATGTGGTAGGCATTTCAAGATTCAGAAGGCAGCAGATAAATTAGTATCAATGAATGAACAATGCAAAAACTGGTAAGTAGCTCATCAATACAATAAGTCTCTGATAATCGCAGCTGTAGCACCAGAATACCACTACACCCCCACAGCTCTTCTTTTTTAATTATCCCACCACACCCTAATTCACTCCCAAGGCCACTAGGCGAACCAAAAATGTTTCCATCGCAGCCATTACTCAGTGTGCCTGAACTCGCCACCTGACGAAGCTGGCCTGGCCAGCGAAAAGTTGTGCAACTGTGCACCTGTGCAACAATGTGATTGTCCTTCTATATGTGTGTAACTGTCAAGCAGTACCAGCCTGTGAGTACCTCAACATTCTGTAATTTTATTCAATTGGTGTAACCTTCTTCAGTTACAATGTAAAAACATTACTTTTAAGCTATCCTTGTACTAACAAACTGGGGCTTGTAGCTGCCAAGTGTATGCGTGTCATGTGTTGACGTGTGTGTAGTTGTGTGAGCTGGGGCTGGACCTGCGCTACCAGCTAGATGGACTGCTGCGCACTGCGCTGGCCCGTGCCCTACGTGACTCACGTGAGAAGCTGGTGGACGCAGTGAAGCTGAGAGCCGCCGAGGACAAGTGGCGGCCTCTCAACTTGCAGAGCAAGGTGGGACTGGCCCGCTTCCTGCAGGAGATGAGTGAAATAGGCATTGCTGGCATACACTCACATGTCACAGGTACGGGTCACGCTACTCAGGTTAAACATCAGACTACAAACTTCTTGCTCCCTCTTTCGCTTTCATCTAGCCACACCCAACACTCACTCTCTATCAAAAATGTACAAATGTCATTGTCAGAATTTGTTTTCAATTAAATTTTTTCTTTGGATTCTCCAGTGACGTAAAATATTATTACAGACTGAATTACTTTATGCTGTATTTTTTTCACCTTTGTAGCATTTAACATTTCACTGGTTTTTACATCCTGTGTTTCTTGTCAAGTACAGGTATAATGTTTGTAACATACAGCACTTTAGTTCAAACTTTGCTCTTACCATTCTTAAGTGTCTCATATGAGGTGCATAGACATGTTTATTTTCATACTGTATGTTAAAACCAATGGCTTGATACACTACGTATATACTATGGGTGTTTTTATCTGTACCCTTACTTTATTCTTGCTCATATTCACAATAGCTGTCTTTGCATAACCCTTTAATATGTATTTATAATATTGTCTAGGAGTAGAATTCAGTCCCCTCTCTCCCTCTATTTACAGAATTTCATTTATAGCTTACACATTTTTTAAAGGTTTGTGTTTGGAATTTAATATTGTGTTTTTATTGTGATATTACTTTTAATACATATTATTCTTGTATTCATTGGATAATTTTTTAAGAATTAAAGTCTATATTTAGGCGCAACGGCGCAACATTGTGAATGTCCGTTCTTATGTGTGTTACTGTCTGGAAGTGCCAGCCTGTGAGTTACCTTTCATTGCATTGGCTTATGGCCGTGTACTCTAACCAGTGTAGGTTTGTCATGTTTTCTAATTGTTAGTAAGTAGTTATGATTCTAAACAGTGAAGTAGCAACTAAACATTGGGGAATAAGGATCACCAAGATGATGTGCTGCAAAATTAGATAGACTGAACAGATATCTATAAATAGAGAAGAAGAAGACTGGTTTTGTAAGTTAGTTCACACCAAGCATTAGCGCAACGGGTAAACCATAAAATATGAATGCTATGATATTGCTTATAAATGCATAATATAACAAATAAAAAAATCAATCTTTTGAAGATTTTATTACAAAGTACTGGGTTGTTGCAATAACGTAATGAAATTATGCCCAAAGTTTATACACACTTTTCTTCCTCAAGTCAATCTATAAAACTGTCATTATTGCAGAATTACTTACATTACATTAACTTTAAACAAGTCGATCAAGTTGCGTTGTTTTCCCTGATTTCACAATTTTTATATTTGTCCGTAGTTTAGAACGTTAGTTCTACTTTATGTGTAGCTGTTACAGTATTATGTTGTAACAGAGCAAGGTAGCGTATTGTAAAAACATTGTACTTGCTTTGTTGCCTGTGACTCATCTGGAACTATTGGTTTCATTTGTAACAACGTCGCTGCCTGTAAGTTGTTAAACCCCACTGCCAACTTGCCTAGATTGTTGTCTGTTATTTTACAAAACCTTGTTTGCGTGGGATGTTGATGTCTAGGAGAAGATGGGAAGTGAGGACGGCATGAGTCGAGAGCTATTACTGAGCTGAGGGAGGTGGTGGCATGTGTTACAGGAGAGTGCTGGGTAGGGCTGACCTCCAACACAGTGGCCTTCAGTAAGCTGTACCTGTCCTTGGTGGAGGACTGTGTCCGGCTGGCTACCCCCGAGCTGCAGCACACAGTTGACGAGGTCCTTGGAGATGTGTTCCGAGCCCAGCTGAGGCATGTCGAGCTGTCAGCCCGCAGTGATCAGCTGCAAGCTCAGGTACGTGTCTCACCCTCCCCATCATCGCGCCGCTCCGTCCCTGACCCTTGCGTGGTGGTGTTGTACCCCTGTGTAATAGGGTATAGCTGGTAAGTTTGTTGCTTTAGAATGTTGATTCACTCATTTACTGTACAATGTTATAATTTTAAGTTGCTTTGAGATGGACTATTATCTTGGGATGGGAAAAAAAGTTTTATTTCTAGTGTACTGTGGTAAGAAAAAGCAAGTTGGCCAAAGACAGAATGTAAACTACGAGCTTGTATCTCAACGGAGGAAAAAAGTACAGTATGTAGCAAAGAAAATTTAGTTACGTATTAGCATGCAAACCACTCTCTTACGAAAGCTAACATGTTTTGTCAAAATGGCTAGTTGCAAATCTAAATTTTACATTGTAGCAGTATAAACACTCTTTGAAACTAAACAGAATTTGGAAACTGTTGGCCTAACAGAATGTTGAAACATAAGACCGTAGATAATTTGTGACACGTACAAACCATCTTGCAAACATGAATACTTAAAATTTACCATTATGACTTCTATGTAAGCATTCTTACCATTACAAAATGTCTTGGAAGATTTTACTAAAAAAATATCCTTGCGCAGAAAAGCACTTGAAATAAAAATTTTAAAAATGTTAGTAAATTTAAAATGAATACACACTAGGTTGGCCCTAGTCTTTTTTTTTTTACAAAACTGTTGATGACAAGAATAAAGAATGATAAAAAGTTAATCTTATTAAAGACTTAGCAGAAAATTAGATGTGCACTTATTAATATTATTTTATTAATATTATAGTTGCTGTAGCAGTATAAGAAAACAAAGTTACGATTGGCTCCCTCACAAAAACAACTCATTGAAATTACAGTTTTAAATTATCAACAAAAATCAAAATTTCAGAGAGAAGTACTTTAAATTTATTTGAGGCTTATGTATTTAAAAAGCAAATAAAGACAACCCCCAAATTGTAATTTAAAGAAATATTAAAACTGTAATAATCCAAAATAACAAAACAAATTAATAACATTATCAATTTTCTTGCACATGTTATGTTGTTTTCAAACTCACCCAGGAAAAGTCAAGATGTAGTGCAACATCATATAGGTATAAATCATATTTACTGTAACTGCAACCCTTGGCGAATTTACTTACGTACAACTATGAAGATACAAATAAAAGGTGGGAAACAGCTACTACGCTACTAATTACTAAAAATGTAGACAGAAATGCACAAGCACTTACAGAAGGAGAAGTTGCAGGTTGGAGAACACACAAAACGTAGATGGACAATGCATTTTTGCACGGTCGCGATGTTTATCAGGCCAGGCCAGCTTCCTCGGGCGGTGAGTGATTGCACATTGCAGTATGGCAGACGGTAAGCAATGGTTGGTAACTAGCACACCTAGTGGCCAAGGTACGAACTAGGGCATGGCTGGGAATTTGAAAGTTATCGGATGTTGAGGCATGGTGGTTGTCTGGATTTTGTGATATACTGATGGGCCAGTTCCCAGCACTTCAGTTCTGCACTATAGTGTGAAGGCGGTAAGGCTCTCACCACTCTGGTGTTGTAACAGGCACAGAAAGAGAGTTTGTGGGAGGCTGCACATGCGACTGCACAACCGTGAAAAAATGTGTTGCCCATCTATGTTTCCTGTGTTCTCCAACTTGCAAGTACTGTTTCTGTAAATACTTGTGTATCTCTTAGCAGCTCGTTCTCCCTGTGTACCTCTACCAAGACCTTGTGCTGTTAGGGGGCATGTAAAGTGACCAAATAATTAAAATAAACTATACAGCCTTGATACACTGTGTAACATAAATTATAATACTGCTGACTCGTGTGTGGTAGACTGTAAGGAACATGGTGCGTGCACATGTGCAGGCCAAGTTTATACAGAAGAACGCAGTGTTCCTACTAGACACGCTGCTGACGCTGGCAGAGCACTGCTACGAGGGCAAGCTGGGCTACCCCTGCCCCACTCTAGCTGCACTCCACCAGGAGTACGCCTGGCTCACCAAGACTGCCGCACCCACCTCGACCACTGCCAAGTCCACCACCAAATACTCTTCTACTGAGTACATATGAACTTAACTACACTGCTGCGAGTCTCTTGGTGCCCACACAACAAGTGTCAGTCATCACACTCCTTACTGTTTTATAGTTTTTGTTTTGTCTAAATTCCTGAACCAACTTTTGTACAAAGTACTTCAGAATTCACTGATGTTGTGTAGTGTGTTTGTGTCAGGATTGCAAAGAACCGCTGTCCTTTCTTCTACTAAATATCTACAGTATAACACTCTTACATCCACATCTGTACAAGCATACTTAAAGTATATCTAAACAGTTTTTAAGACCCATGAAGTGCATGCTATAAACTTGAGAATTTTTAGTTGCCTTTGTTAATTAAAGCAACGGGTAGAAGTGAAGTACCGGTAATAAAAGTTGAAAGTTTTGAAAAATCTATGCAGCACTGTGTTAAATGATTATCGCTGGTGTTGGTTAGGTAAACTTCTGCCAGTTTAGCTGTGAAAATGAGATTGAATAAAAGTTAAAATACTCAGTTGTGTTGCCTGTCTGTAGACTTGTATGTCACATTGTCTGAAAATGGATTTCTTTTGTTGCCAGTATTGATATTTACCTAACTAGCGAATGCATTACATAAGGAAGTGACACTTTTTAACTGTTGTAAGAAACCTGTTTAGAAACAGTTTACAATAGGAATAAAGTAAGTGTGAGAAGTGGAACCAAACTGACTCAGTACAGCTGTTAAGACATTCATGTCAAGATGCCTCATGTTAGTTGCTGCAGCAGTGTATTAATTGTTACACCTGTAACAGGCAGTAAAGCAGGTAAATATATACATAGGTACAGTATATTGTATGAGAGCAGCTACGTACCATGTTGTCTAGTACTGTTACATGTTTGCAAGAATGTCTGACTGATTGTGTTAATGTTGGTAGTTATTGCATACCACATTCCCCATTTCTGTATACTGTATTGAACCCAATATTATTTTTAAGCAAATTTTTGTTGCTAAATGCCTTATCTGTTATATAAATGTTTGCTATATGTAATATTATTTTCTTCTTTCCATGTAATATTAGTTGAAAGAATGTATTTAACACTTACTTAACACGCACTAAAATGGGTGATAAATAATTTTTAAAATTCTAAAATAGTTATTAGTAATGAAAGTATAACATCTAAAAAATTTGAAAGAAAAAATGTACCATGCACCTAAGGTACAGTATTAAATTTAAAAAAAACAGAACCATTTGTGTGGATGTCAACTGCAGTTCAGTTTTCTTTACTTGTGTAGCATTTATTTTGTAAAATTTTTTCAGTACTGTATTTATTTTTATATCATATTTACAGAATGTTAATTTAAAATAAAAGTACATTATATATATGACAAAAGTATTTGCTTAATACAGACTACTTTCCTATTTAGTCCAGTCAAATTATAAATTATAGGGGGAAAAATTAGGTAGTAATAAGTTGAATTTTTGAACAGACCTTCTTTTCTCCGTACTCTTTAACATACTTTTAGTCCCCAACATTTGGACTGGAGCTTCAGCTGCTATTTTCCAAAATGGCAACAGAAAATTGCATTTTTTCGTTTTTATCAATCATAAATCATTTAGAGCAAAAACACCCCAGTACTGTACTAAATTGACGAACACAATTTTATCTATAAAAAAAGGTTCCCAAGTGTTTTGTCGTAGGCACAATAGATTCCCCATAAAGTGTTCATGTTTTTAAAACAACTTCAAATAGATTGTTGGTACATGCTAAATTTCGCAAACTAAAGCCTTCACGCAGTAGCCTAAGAAAGAGGCAAATAGCCTAAATTTGTTTTTCTAATGAATAACAATATAGTTCATAATTTGAGAAAGAATTTAAAGAAGCTGTTACCTTTGATTTCCGAGTAACATATGACGTGCCACAAAATTATAACTTCACAGTTCATCAGGTTCCTCGTCATCTTCTGAGTCTTGTACTACTCTGGCTTTTCCTTCTAGTTCTAGTGTTTCAGGACCATCATCTTGTACTTCTGGTTCGAACGACTTGTTGAGGCAAGACACACCTCTGCATAAGCTACACATTTTGGAACAGCTGAGTGCAGCTCTCTTGCCACTGCAAGTAGCCACAATCCTTTGATTCACCGGTAGCTAATCAGCTTCAAGATGTTATCTGGAGCAGGAGGTAGATCAGTTGTTACAGGATCCAGCGTTGTTAGATTTTTTCCACCCCCGTTGTTCTGGGTATTTTTCAACATCACACCACAATTGAACTTGGTGGTATGCTCTATAAAAGAGTGCTGTCTTGCTGCCTCCTTTGTTGGAGGAAGTGAGGCAAGATTAAATTTGTTTCTACTTGCTAGTGTTGTGAAGTGATTGAAACATAACTTACTCAAAGAAGTTACTTTGCTTGAAGCATCATATAAGGCAATACGTAAACCATTTGCATCCTGCATCAAAAACATCCTGATGCGATGCATTGGCATATTTAAACGCTAATGAAGCATCCATTAAAAATATTTTCTTTTCTTCAATAGTGTCAAAAATATTTTTTACTTTTTAAAAATTTTACAAATGTTGAACCACATCCATTAAACGCATTAATGAAAAATATTAGCTCCTGTACATTTTCTTCAGCCCGAAGTTTTTTTGGAAGGAAAAAGCTTTTCGCAATGTTCTTTGCTCCTGGTTTTAGAAAAAATATTTCCTTCTCTGAAGGCGTCAGTGCTACAAACAAGACCAATAAATCTACGTCCTCTCCTACAATTACTACTTTACTGGATGGATTTGAGTTCCTGATGTCAATTGCAGTGTTTAATATTAATGTATCTGCATCATGTTTAGCTATTTTCACTTGCACACCGTCTTGTTCTAGTGTTCTAGGAAGCAGAGCTATGAGCCTTGTTTTGTTCATGTCATATTTGCTAAAAAGGTCTCTTGGTTGATCTGAACCCTCACATTTTCTTTCACAAACATTTCTATTGACTGCCTTACAACAGCACTCCTTTCTCTTTCAGTAATTTTTTTTCAGCTTGTATTCTGGGAGTAACCATCAATGACAACAATGTTATGTCCATATTCATGATGTATGTAAGAGATGAATCTTTCACTTATGTCATTAAATGTGTCTCCTTGCTTCCAAATGATATGACGACGTAAGAAGCCACATCAAGTACATGGACAGTAAGTGCTAAATTGACGCTTTCATTTTGCATTTTCCAAAATGTATGCCGAAGCTCCAGTCTGATTGGTGGGGACTGTTAATGTCTTGAAGGGTAAGGTATAAGGAAGGTCTGTGAAAAAATTCAACTTATTACTATTTTTTTCTTCTAAACTTCAATAGCCGACATTATTCGACTGGATTATATTGTTTACCAAAGTGTTTTATGATGATTACACAATCTTTTGTAAGGTTAGTTGTCAGCCCCGCCAGGACTTCAAAACCTGGCAGCAAAATATCAGATGTTACCTGACTGAAAAAAGGTCACTTGAAAACAATCACCTCAAAGTTTGTTTGCCATTTTGGGAATACAACCAGACAGAGGGCTAGAGAAAAAGAGAGAGAAAGAGATTGAAACAAAGAGAACGAGAGGAAAGAGAGAAAAAAAAAGAAACAATAGACAGAGGTGAGAGGGTTTTACGGCCCTTTAACAGCGAGTTCTTAAGAGCCTATGAGTGTGAAACGAGGTGAAGGGACAACAGAATATGCTACGAAGGTCGGCGACAGGCAGAGAAAGAGATAGAAAAGGAAAACGAGAGAAAAAGGAAAGACAAAGATAGAGAACTAGAGAGAGAGAGATAAAGAGTATAGACAGACAGTGAGAGACAGGAAAAAAAAAAGCAATACTTATTGTATCTAGTTCAAGCAGTCATTATGCTTGTCAATAATGTACTGTAATTATTTATTAAGAAACAGATACAACTTTACACAAGGATATGCTTGCATGTTTCTCAGCTAGCGTGTGTAGTGTTGGTGAGAATATTCATAGGAGTGTGGATGGGAAGAAACAGGAAGGGAGAAAGTACAGTAAAGAGGTAAATTATTGTAGTGTGGCAGAATGGCACTGAATTTCAACTTGAGAGTTTGGAGAAAAATGATTTCTGTATTTTCACGAGGTAGGAGTTCTAGTCACAAGCAACACATAACCCACATGAAATATGTATATAGACAAACAACAGTAATTTAACTGTAGAGCTGTACTGATCCACAATTCTGCCGACACTGTTCAATTGCTCTGCCGACATGGTGCCAATCAGATGAAACAAGCAAATAACGCTAGTAAACGTACGTCCGGACAATGATGGTTTCCCCTTACGATGTACGGACACGTGCAAACATGGCAATGCTGCAATACTGTTACCGCCATCTGTACCAGGCACCAGTTCCCACAGTCAACAGAAAATGCAGTGTGGCTGCGTAGTGTTCGATGAGGTCGCCTTGGCTCCACACATGTTTTCTAATGAAATGGTTGACATCCACTTCATGCATGGGCGAGCTAATGGCAATGCACTGGAGGCAGCTCGAATGTATCGACAGATGTACCCACAGAGAAGACAGTCTGACAGCAGAGTGTTCACAAGGGCACATCAGCGCCTGCACGAGGCATGATCATTTAAACCCAATATATGATATGCAGGTAGACCAAGAACTGTTTCGTCACAGGAAATGGAGAAGCATGTATTACAACAGGTGTATGCAATGCCGGGCACAAATACCAGACGAGTTGCTGCAGCAGGAGGTGTTTTGCCATACCTCATATGGTGGGTATTATATGAGGAACAGTTGTACACATGTGTACGTGTGCAAGCATTGGCCACACACGTTCCAGCCCACGTTGCCTACTGCCAATGGCTCCTGGCAGAATGTGGGCGAGATCCACAGTTCCTCGTGCACATTTTATTTACAGACGATGCATGTTTCACCCAAGATGGTATCATGAACATTCACAACACACGAGCACCCACATGCCATCATCGAGATGGCACATTGGCAGAGGTACTCCGTTAATGTATGGGTAAGTGTTGTCGGTGATCGGTTGTTAAGGCCACATGTCCTACCTGGCCGACTTACTGGTAGGGTGTATGTTCAACAACAGGTGTATCTGTCGTGACTTGCCAATACCATGGCCTTCCGGTTCCCCCAACTTGAACCCATTGAATTTTTTTGTGTGGGGATGTTTAAAAAAAGCTTTGGTGTATGCCAGCCCATAGTGTTCACGAACTACAGGAACGCATTGTGGATGGTTGCGACTGCATTCGGAACACACCTGGAATTTTTGAACGTGTACTAGTATCGATGTGAAGACGTGCTGAAGCCTGCCTTCACATGAACGGCGCCCATTTCAAACATTTGTTGTAATTGTTAGATTTTTTGTTTAGCATTGTACACGAATTAGAAACCAGGAAAAACAATTTTAAATAGTTTTTATTTTACTTTTACTCTGAATACAGAAACAACATAAGCAATGTCCTGCCATATTAAATTATGTACTGATTTTTCCAGACACTGGATAGTGTTACCAACTCTACAATTCAATCACTGAAAATATACAAATTGTAACTTAATTTATCCACTCAACAGTAATGTGTTGATCCACATGTGAAGCATTTTGAAGTTTTTATCCTCGGGGAACATTGGTAATATAGTGTTCTTGTCGTAACATGTAATGTGGCATATTGGAAAAACCATTGGTTTCTGGAACTACGTTAATTAGCATTATTTGCTTGTTTCATCGTCCTCGACACGCCCCTTTCATTTGTACCTATAATTACCAAATATCCTGTATAAATTGCAAAGCTGTTTTCACTAGGTTTCAAAGTTGACTAAATAGCTCCACGATCCCTCCTCGTGGTAAAGTTGCCTTTTATTTTACTACTTACAGTAAAACTGTGATTCTATGACCAAGGATCCACTGACTACAGCGATTTTACGACAACATTCTCAGGCAGTGTCAATAATTTAACTATAAAAAATGTAAAATTAAAAAAAAGTTGCAGTTAAAAGTTATTAAAAAAAAAAATGTCTATCCACTCACTGCAAAACCATACATACTAGAAATTGTGCACCTACTATCAATTGGAAGGTGACAGTTTTAACTAAATATAATGTATACATACATAAACATGAAATTGCAAGAGTGGAAATGGGTTACTTTTGATTTTATGACTATTCTTGGGAACCAAGGTCAGTTGTAACTGGTATGATCTGGTTTCTACAGTATATGTACCGTATTTACTCGTGTATAATGCACACTTCTATTCCAAAACAACTGATAAAAACTCAGGGTTGTACTATTGATGGAAAAAAAAAAAGCCTCCAGAAAAAAAGGGGGTGGGGAGAGAAGGCTTAGTTGTAAACTGGAGGGTGTCAAGCGTGGGAGGCAAAGAGAGAGAAAAAGAGAGACAGTGTGTCCCATCATTACTAAACTTCCTTTTCTTTTTCTCTACCCCCTCCACACATCTTTTCTGCTGTAACTATCGCTGCTAAAACCCTATTTTTTTTTTGTTTGCCCTTGCAGGAAAGTCCGTGGGTGGGTGGAAGCGATATTAGAAGTTAATTTTGACGTCTCTGTGATAACCATCTTTCCAAGGAAAGGAATAAAAAAGGATGACACTGTCCCCCCTCCCCCCCCCCAAGGTGAGGGAAAGCGAGGCAGGGTGGTGGTTGGGGCCCTACAGTCCTCTGCTTGTAGCTACCCCCTGCCGCATTCCAGAGACTTTCTTTCTGCTAGCGCGCGTTATCTCGTTTTGGGGTCGGCGGGGCAAGGGTGAGTAGCCGGGGGGGGGGGGGATGCTGGAAGCAGGGGACAGGACACAGCACAGTGTGGAAGGGGGAGTGTTGTCCAGGCAGACATGAGCTGGCTGCTAGCGACCTTGGGCCGGCAGCTGTCTGGCTATCTGTAGACAGCTGCGGACACAAGCCACCCCCCTCTACCCTCGTTCACCCTCATCCTCTTAGCCCATCACACTCTAGCCACTGTGTCATCTTTCCTCTCTCTTTTCTTTGTTAGCCACAGTTCCTTCCCTCCTCTTCCACCCAAGCAAATCCATCGTAACCTCCCTCGCGCTGCTTCACGATTTTTTACATTCTAGCAAGGCACATAAATTTTTTTCCCTGGAACTTGTTGCAAAAATCATGGTGCACATTATACACGAGGGCACACTATACACGAGTATGTACGGTACTTTCCCCTCAGGGTGTGGTTGTGAACTGAAAGATTCCAAGTCCAAGCTGGCAGCACTAATACACACAGTACTGTACTTGGTCATCAGTAGCTTCTATGAGTTATAAACACTGTCTCCATTAACCAAGTAAGGTGACCACGGTGGCCGAGTGGTCGGACCATACGCCTCCCATCAAGGCGATCCGGGTTCCGGTAGGGGCGGATTTTCGCACGTGGAAATCATGCTGCTCGGTGGGTTTTCTTGGGATTTTCCGTTTCCCCCGCCCTTTCATTCCGGTGCCGCCCCATACCCATACTCACCTCATGACACCCCTCACCAGCGATACAGACCTCGATAAGCGCTGACCAAAATCTCTCTCACTCATCAATGAAGCAAGTTTTGAAATTTTGTAGGAATGAGTTTTGAATAACACGCATATGATCAAGAAAAATAATTCCTGGAGAGTTTTACACCACACACGAAATAATGTGTATGTACTTCTGTACCAAATTACAAAGTTCAGGAGATGAAAGTGTAATGATTTTGCGCTAACACGACAACATTTTTATGAGCATAGTACCATAATAAGTGTATCATAATGATTTGATTAGGTATTGTATGTTATAAAGAAATAATACACACAGTGAAATTCAGTACAATTTTATTGCCAACCCCCTCCCAATAATATACTTGCAGATTAATGTATACATAAAATCTATTGCGCTGTTATAAGAATAATATACTGTACATATATTTTATTAAAATAAAAATTATGGAAACTCAGTACGTAGTCTATATGAATACTTTCAATATTTAGCATTTAAAAAAATAAAACCCTAAAATACAAACAATTAATAAACAATTGATAAACAATTGATAGCTATTATTTAGTACATACAAACAACTTCTACACAAAAAAATGTAAATCTTGCAGTGTGGTTGTCTTTAAAATATTGCTAATTGTAAACACATGCTGCCTCATGTCGAACACACCAGCTACATTTTCGTAAGGCCACAAACACTATCGCATATTTTTTTAAATAAGGGAAACTTTGATTTTAAGTTGCATTGCTTTTCTTTACGGTTCTACTCAAGTATACATTTTAAAACAAGAATGAAACACACATTATGTATTCTTCAATACTGGTGCTTATGTTTAAATTTGGTAGCTCAACAAAATTTTTAGTCGATTCTGAATGATTCAGAAATACTACTTGAGAGAGTCCTGTATCCGCTCCCACAAGTACAGTACTATAGAATGTTCAGCTTGTCCGACTGGAGCAAAGACTCATTATAGTTTTCATGCTCTACATGTTGTCTTTGATGTGTGAAATTCTGTCTTAGCAACCCTCCTGAGACGACACTCCATGAACAATGGCTAACAGGTGGCTATACTGACAATGATCTAGGTCACAAAATTACAGTAGAACCATGATTTTAGGAACGTGAATTTAACGAACCATCAATTTAGCTACTTGATTTTCGGGAACCGTGACCTCGGATTCCTTGTTTAAAGAACTAGGATTTTATGAAACACAGATTTTGCTACATGATTTCCAGGAACTGCAACATTTTGTTAAATCGAGGACCTATTTGATAGAATTCCAATTTAACAAAGTGTCATAGTTCTCGAAAATCTTGTAAAAATCAATATTCTGTTCAGGAACTCCGGGTCATGGTTCTCAAAAATTTTGTCGTTAAATTGATGTTTCGTAATATCTGTGTTCCTTTGCAGCTTTGACCCTTTTTACAGTTACCTTACAGCACAGCAACATGGTGTAATGATGCTGCCTGCAACCAAGTTAATTTTTTCCATGTCTTGCCACCATTTTATTAAGAGAAGGAAGGTGGAGGAGAAGAAAAATGTAAAGAATGTGCTATTATGTCACAATCGTTTTTTAAAATGCGAAAGATGGACAAATTTGAACATTCTTAAACAACATATTTGTTTATGTAACAACCAGTTGCTAAAGAAATGTTAAATTAATACATTCTCTAATATTGTTAATACAACTAACAAAATTTACGCACCTGCAGTCTAAAATAACTTTCAGTTTCAATTGCACCATTGTACTTTCCGAAATATGGAACACCTGCAGTGGTAGCACAATAGACTTGCATTTGTGAGGATGCTGGTTCGATTCCTGGCTAGAACATTTTCCCAAGGTTTTGTAAAATCCCCCCAAGCGAATGCTTGGATGATTTTTAACTACAGGCCACTGCTGCTACCTACAGTTTCTGGTTCTCTTAAACCTCTGGTTCAATCTATACAGGCATTGTTGCCACTAAGACGTTAACCTTTTCAGTGCCGGCTTTCTTCGAGCTACAAATGCCACCATATTGTTCAGAAATTTGCATTTATTTATTATAGTTTAAATAACTTGATGCCAATGAAGTGATAAAGCTGGAAAAAAATATACTGGCAATTGAAGATTTCCTTAACCCATTGCAATTGAAAACATATTTTTCTAGAAAAACTACCTTTCAAAAACCTAATATATATAGACACACACAGTAAACTCCCAGTTATCCATGCACCGATTAACCTGTTTTTGGATTGTCCGTGCGGCTTTCTATGTGATGAACACTGTAAAAACAAAAAAATTTTGTATAAAAACCTTTTTGGAACATAAAGAGTGTGAACTCTAGATGCAAGAATGAATTAACGAGATCGCGCAACAGTGGATTAACAAAATTTCAATATTATTTTTCTGGCTTTTACTGTGCACTTCAGACATACTTTTATTTATTTAGGTAAAATGGTTGTGAAATACGTTATTTGTAGGTAAAACCATTACTTCTTATGGTATTTGAGTTAATATAAATTAAATTTTTTTTTTACATTTTTATGTTAACAGATGTGCTATTTTCGGGTTATCCGTGTTTCCCGATTATCCATGTGTGGCGTAGCAGCAATTAACCTGGATAATCGGGAGTTTACTGCGTGTGTGTGTCTATAGATATATATATAATACATGTATATATACAATACTGTGTGTGTATGTGTGTGTCTGTCCATAAATTACAGGACAGATATACCAGCTTCGGACTTTTTCGCACAGGCAACGAATGGTGAAATTTTGGCTCTTGGCACTAAACCAACCCTTATAAAATCAGTCAAAATTAATAATGCTGTTAAAAATTCTCACTGCACTGATTCCTAATACCATAATGATAGTTCATAATCCTCACAAATCAACCAAATACGTAGAAAACAATCTATTCTTGCACATCATCATTTAATAAATCACACTTCTTGAAATGGTGAACTCCTGTATATCCATGCTGATCTAAGGATGCTAACGATAATTTAAAATTGTGGATAATCAGCACCATTAAATTTATTTTCCAAAAGTTTCTCTGACTCATAAACCTAAAGGTTTACGATGGAAAAATTTTAGAACCTGTTTATTTAAGATGCTGCAGCTAAACATGTTATTTGTAAAAGAAAATACCTCTTAGTACAGAAACTGTCTCAATCTAGTGGGCTACCCTGTGATGATTTGTGACATAGGCCTATACTTTGAAATATGCTCATTTATGGTATATAATCAAATTCTCAAGCGTTTATTCAGATATAACTTGGCAAAACACAGACATTAATGATGAGTGATGACAATATAAAATATGATCTAACACAGTAAATTAATATAGTATTTTACTTCTAACAAGGAGAAACTTTATAATTTGTATTAATGTTATTTTTCTAACACTGTCTGTTACTACAAGTGCATCAATTAAATTTTTCAGCATAGTAAAATATGTGAAGTGCTGGAAGGCGTAAATGCTAAACAACAGTTACTGCTGAGCTGTAGATAATAAATACTCGCACAAAGTGGACAACTTGTCGACACACAACCCCTTCCAAACAAAGTGTGGGTTCGCAGTTGGCAACATGTGCACAATCAGCATACTGTACCATATTATATTGTACAACAACACACCACAAGAAACATGTCACACAGTATGTCAAGGTTACAGCCCATCAAGGAACATCAAGGCTCATTCACGACTTAACCAAGTCTTACAATCAACTCAGTAAGTTCATTACATTTCAGTCACTATATGAAAAAAAGGCATGTCATACATGTTAAAACAAATCAAAGTACATACAAGTTGATAGCTCTAACTTATCACACAAGTCACCAAACACAATAACACAACTCTCAACAAACACTGCAGAAATTACACTTGCTCAATAGACACACACACACACAAAATACAGTTATCTGTACCCTGTCTTGTGCCACGCAGACACTTTAAGTGTGGAAATCACAGCATTTTCAAATGCATGTTGCATACCTGCATAGTGGCAGGATAGTCAGGAAGGGAAGTAGGCGCGTGCACACACACATATATCCTCCCCATTTGATTTAGAGAAAGAAAGAAAAAAAACAGCAGCACACATTAAAATGGAAAACAAATTGGTGCCAAAACCGGAAGTTTTTCTGGGATCAAAAGTACCTAGAAAGACGCAACAGTATTTCTCAGATTTAATTTTGGGTGGTTGTTTTGCTGCTGTAATGCATGTTACTTTCATCTGGAACTGAATCTTGGCCCAGATAAAGCTAAGATATCCTACAACTCTCACAGCTGCAATTCAACGCAGAATCTACAGCATACCGTGCAAAAGTGTACTTTACTGTATGTAATATGTTTTAATAAGGCTTCAACATATATATTTCATAGTCTCCAAAACAAAACTTTAAAAACTTAGCCTCCATTACTTGAAAATGTTTTTGAACGGCACTACTGTATATAAACATGTTTAGAAGACAATTTTCATGTCATTCAGTAAAACCAGGTAGGCCTACTGTACTGCACAGCACTACCCCAAGTTATCTAGAGCGGCATATTTTATACAGGACTAATCAGGAAAGAGAAGTAGAATAATAAAAAGGAACAAGAAAGAGAAGTAGGGTAACAAAAAACTTTTTTTAATGAATCTCCCAAGAAAAAAATCTTGATTTACATGCACAAGGTAATGTTAAGTAAATTTTGAAAATAAGTGCTATGTTGAGACACGCACACTTTCAGCTCCTTGAAAATAAGTGCCATGTCGAAGAAACTCACAGTTTTTAGCTCCTTGAAAATAAGTGCCATTGAGAGATGCACAGTTTTTAGCCTCTCGTTTGTCCTTGTCCTATACCCATCTCACCACTCAAGGCTGCCCCCAGATCAAGTGGCAAAGAAAACAACTGCGCCCAGTCTTTAAACTTTTGTTTTGTTGAACTTTTTCTGATATTTAAGTTCAGTAATCCCTCGGTATTCGAGACTGTTAGATTCTTAAAAAAAATCCTGCGAATACTGTACAGAGACCAGAAATATTTGGTGAAAATAAGGCTAGGTTCCCAGATTCTTAGTTCACCACATTTTAGATGAAAATTATGTACGAATGTTCCTAATAATGTCTTTATGCAAAAGTTACATATTGTGTTAACAGTCTTTTCATGCTCATAAAAAAAATAATTTTAAGAGTACAGTACCCACAAGGCTAGTATAACTGGGTGCAAGAGAGAGGCGGTGATTACAGTACATAAAGAATCATCATATTGAGTAAAATCTAAAATCAAATTTTCATTGCAGAGACAAAACGTGAGTGAAATCTAAGGAAAAACAGAATTTCTTAAGGTGTCTTCAGACCTTCCTTAAGATTTTCTCAAGCTGCAAATCAGCACTGGTATCTACAACATAATTTATGTTCGTTCTACATTTATGCAAGAAAGAAATGTCATATTTTTTAACGTCACTTCTATTTTTAAAAACAAAATGGTTACAATACCATTTTATAAACAAAATTAACTACATATTTTTCATAATTTTTATTTTGCATTTTTTTAGCTTTACACTATGCGAAACACTAAATATAAATCATCAAATTGCTTTCATGTAAGTTTTGTGCTTAATAAATGTAAAATAATATACATTTTAGCTACTTGCAAGTCGATGCACGAAATTAAGTTATTTTTATTGCGAATATTCACCTGAACTGAGATATCTCAATTCTCCGACTGTACAATGCAAACAAAAAATTCTCAGTTTTTACTCAATTTCTCTTCAGTTTCACCTTTACCTAAAGATTTTCCTCACTTGACTCTGCAATCAACCTTTACTCCCTTGCAGTTCTTTCCCCTTCCGCCTATCCTTTTCCATGATGCTCACCAAGTCATTGACACTGCGGTCTTCCAACTCTGGTTGCTTATCATGTGAGCATCCTGGTTACAGCCAAGTGTTAGTCTTTTCAATCTGCGGAGAACTTGTAAAAAACTGTGTCAGCATTATCTGTTTAGCTTGACGTTTTGAAATTTTTCATAACCTCGCCATGCGTAAGCAGTGCAGCCTGAACTGATATTGTGAATTTCAAACTCCATTTAAACATGGAATCACATTCTTGAAACTTTTTGCACAATCTTTCAGAATCGCTTAATAATTCTGAAAGCTTGGAGGAACTAAATGTCTTCACTTTCAGGATCATCATCCTCATCATTGCTATCACAACTGTCATCAGCTAGTTCGTCCAAACTTGTTTGTTGTTCACCTCAGCTTGAACAACAGCACAATATCTTTCACTACCCCATCAGCTTCGTCAACAACTTTCCTATCATTTCCTGCCATTATGTGTGTTGCAGCGATGTTGATGTACCGTACTTCGATATGATATGTGTGTGGTGCGTTCACATTAAAAAGAGAAGTAACTGTAAATTTGCATTCGCGAATACTGAATACGGTTACAATAATTTCCACGTGAATGAAGAAATTCACAAATACTGAGTTTGTGAATATTTAGAGATTACTGTACACTGCTTGTTAACGGCAGTAGCCAAAGAACTGGTAGATTTTAACTGGTGAAAGGGAATCCCTAAAAATGATACTGTATGTCAAACTGTAATAACTAAGATGGTTTCACATTGCTTTCACTAGACAGTTTGTTTTCAAGTAGAGCTGTACATTACTATTAGAAACCACATAAATTTTGTAACTTACAGTTTACTGTTTCAACGAAGAAAACAATTGTACATCATCTTTTTTTTTATTTTTAGGATTAATGTGTTATTGAAATCCAAAGAAAAACAAACTACTGTACGTGGTTTTAGAGACGCATTCATTTCATCATCCACACTTTCCCAGTCTTCCTTGTTTCAAGCTCTCTCTATCTAATAGCTTCACTTTCCACTCAGTTTCAAGTTCAGCATTCATTCAATAATTGTTCATTCCGCACATGTCCGTTAACATCTACTCCTTGCTTTGCAAATATCTCTGTGAACAACTGTACTATTATATTTTTCCATACCACCTCTATCTCACATCTGGGATTCAAAATATGAATGAAAAATTCATACAAAAAATATTGTTATAAGTCACATGATACTGACATCAGCTTCCAGTCTCTGTCCAGTGTAAATTTGACCCAGATATTTGTCACATCTGCTAAATTTTGTGAAATCTAGTCATATCAATTTTTATAGGCATATATTCCTTTCATTGGAATTTTATTAGGCAATTTACACTTCCATATTTCAAATATGCATGAACACCAAAACTGTTTGAATTTTATTTAAGTAAATATACTATTTATATGGAATAAGAAAACTATACTCTGTATCACCAACTTGACTTTTTAAGTTTTAAGTTGTGAATGCAGTACACAAATAACACGTAGTTCAGACAATAAAAAAACACTATGGCAAAACTAAAGGAGGGAACATTTAGTGTTAGGCGGTGGAGACAAGCTAAAAAAAGTGCAGTGAAGCCACATCTGTAGGCGTACATGTGGAGAGAAAGATACATTATCCCTGAAAAATGATGTCAAACTATTATACGTTACGACAGCAACGTGCACAGTTCTTAAAAAGTAGGGTGTCCCACCATATTCTAAGCAAGTCCTGATTCATAATCAGCACAAATGTGGAATTAACACTGCCTAAATTGTCTTGTCCAAAAAATAACTGGAAACATGTTTACAGTAGGCATACACTCACTAGAAAATGCCAGCGATCCAGGGTGCAATTCTCTACCATTTTTTAACACGATAGTAATATAGGCAGTCTCGCAAGTTTGTTGTTTTCTTGGGGGGAAAAAAGTAGCTAATTGATATTAACAAAAATGCAGATTATACTACAAGTGGTTTACACTGCAGTAATTCTGCTAAATATGACCCACACCAATGCTAAAATAAGGAAGAAAATTCAGTCCGAGTTATTCATAACAGGTATATGAATTACAAAGCAAGGAAAAGTTTAGCTAAAAGAAACTGGCTGATTAAACCAACAATAGTGTAGGGAAATTTAAAGTATTTCAGTATTGCAGTGTGTGTGCCTGATAACTTGTGTTTCATTATCAGCCGTGTAGCAGGTTCGTTATGCGACACTAATTCTGATACAAGTACATAATACACCAAAACTTTCCACAAACATCAGCTGAACTTCACGTTTTCCTTTTCATGACAAGCATGTTGGTTTGGTTCCTTTCATTCTCAACAAACAGCCATGTTCTATTATGTATTACATAAGTCTTTACAAAGTGCAACAAAAACTGAACCCAAAATATTTATATACACGTTACACTGCACTGTAACAAATTAATTTTTTAGTACAAAAAGCTGCAGTAATTTAATGTTACTTTGGTTTAACATACATTTTCACGTTACACTGTATTACCTAACATGATGTAGCAACCGTTTCATAGCTATTCTTACTTACATCATGCAGAAGATATGCATGTATTCAGAGATCTTTAATTTGGCATTTCAGGGGAAAAATTTCTGGGAGCAAGACAGAACAATACATTTAAAAGATCTTGATTTTTAGTTTCATGTAAGCTACAAGGCACACTATCAAGATCTTTCGAACAGCTTGACTTAACAGTATAGAATCAATTTTTTTAAAATTTCATATTGTATGTGCTTACCACAAAGTTGATGAGTAATCAGATTCGTTTATGGTTTGTTTAAATTACTTCTGCAAGAGTACAGTGATTGAAATAGAACTAATAAAATTTATGCAAATAAAATTTCTCTTCCTCCGAAAAATCCTCAACATTTATAAAAAAATTTCTAGACAGTAGTTTGTATGGTCTTACTTTGATCTCTTATGGGACAGAAGCTCAGATGTAATCAATCATCACCAACTTTAGTAAAAGCCTAATTAAATACTTCTTTTGCGAAAAGAAAACTACAGTACATTACTAAACATAAACAATTAGAACTGTATTAAACAATTAATACCGTACCATACAACTTGAACAGCACACTGCAGACAAACAAAGAAAATAAACTAAGGCAATCATAAGACAGAACAATGTCGTTACATGCCAGTTGTGCAATAATATCAAAAGGGAATTAATTAATAAAAAAAACAGTAACCAGCACATTGATAGAAATGGGTCAAAGGCAAAGCTGGGACATTACATCAAACACTTTTTACTGTAGCTAACAGTTAATTTTTCCTTATTTTATAACAAATTTTCAACACAAACAAGACATTAGTCAGACACACAATTTCGTTCAAAGGTGTAATTTGAAGAGCAAAACATAGGGTATATAAAAACATCAAGTAAAGCCCAGTTTGTTATTATAACAAACTCGATAGGTATTTATGGCTGCACATTTTTAAAGCACAATTGCTTACAAAATGAGAAACTGTTAATTTCCATGTTGATTGGTATTAAATCTTTAAACAATGCACACAAAGAAAATAACGTAAACCTTAAAATACAACTATAAAGTAGTAGTCAATGAACTGTATACATGGGTGTAATCAGTGGCGTAGCCAGGATCTGTGTAAGAGGGTGGGTTTAACCTGAGAATAATATAATGAACACCGACCACCCCTTTAATGCTGTGGTCCAGGGGTCCTCGCCTGGGAAAATCTGGATTTCGAGGTGTAAAATACTGCTAATTTAGCAGTTTATCGTAACTAAACATTGAATATTGCACAGGTCAAAATATTTTTAACCTTTTAATATGATTTATTTTCTTCAATTTTTTGTGACTAATGGGGAGGGGGTTAGAACCCCCGAAACCCTCCCCCCCCTGGCTTGGCTTCTGGGTGTAGTAATATATTTGAAGCTTTACAGATATACAGTATATACATTGAAATTAACAGTGTCTGAAATATTGTCTTTTACCAAAGTTTGTATTATAAATTAAAATGATGTATGTGCAATAACCTATTAGGAATACAACATTTAAAAAAATTCCCTCAACAGCAAAAACATCAATTTTCCAGCTCCTAGGAGAGAACAATGTCATAGTTAATAGGTTTCTCTAGCATTACATATTATTCTTGAAGAGTGAACATTGCATTTACTACAAGACATGTGCCAGACATTTGAGAAAAATTATTAATATAAAAACTCTGCTGAGATGAAGACAAAATACTACTTGACTCTAAAAGGAAAAATTCACAGTGGTAGGTATGTTTATTAACAATGATAAACGTAGTGATAAAACATTGTAATAACATTATGTACCAATAAAATATTTAACTTCACTGTTTTGATGTTGAACAAGATAGTAGAAGACGACTAAACTTTCACAATTGTGAAATCAAATGTTGCATGTCACTACATGACTTAAAACAAATAATTATCAAAAGCTAAAATGATAAAGTTACAGCATTAAAGTATACTTAGTAATTTTTAAAACTGTATTGTAATTCAAGGTTACTTGAAGTTATTTAAAAAATTTCAATTTCATACAAGGTAATCTTTGAAAAAGTATACAGACTGTTGTTTAAATTATTGGTACGTACTGTCACATGTGTTTATTTTTACCACTGCGACTGCTATGTACAAAGTAAAAATTCCTAGTCTCAATGACACTTCTATGAAGTACTGTAGTATTTGTTTTACATAAAAAACAAAACACTGTTTATAATCTTAAACAATTATTTCTTTATTAAGTGTAAATATACAACAAATACAATATAACGCAGAACACGACTCAGTAATGTCCTAAATAATCCAGAATGTTGTTTCCCAGGATATGTGGTTAGTTACATAAATTTGAGAATGATGAATGAGTCCTTCCAAAATGTAGAAGCACAACTTGTGCTGATGAATAAAAGACAAAACAACTGAATTATAATAGTTAGTGTTATGGTCCCTGTGAAATTATGGCAGTGACACAAACTGCAAGTGAGAAGACAAAGTTAAGTTACGTTTAACAAGCTTCTGTGAATACTCTGTCATGGCACAGAACAAGTGTAACAAAAGCAACGTAGCATGGTTTTAGCAAATTCATTTTCTGTTTCAATAGCCAGGGTTTCGGAGCTATGTTAGGATTTACTTCATGTTGCTGTTTGGTAACACTGAAATTTAGTAGGCTGTGGGGAAACTGACATCTAAGTAACATCACACCCACTATTTCTAAATATTCAATTAAGATTCTAACAAATTACAGAATTTCTGACAATACAAATTATTGCATAACTTATGTATGAAATTATAGTGTCTTTATTTACTTTCTTGTGCATCCCGAGTCAGTACTGCAACAACGATGAAAATGCTTCCTTATGTCACGTCTGTTAATTTATTCCGTGGTCATGACATGAAAAATTAAACAGCCTATACAAAATTTCTCTCATCTTAACATTTTCAAACATTGTATGCTACGAAATAAGTTATGCAACACAGCAATGACATTTTGAACTGCCTCAATAAAAGTGGAAAAATAAATCTCTGCAGTGAAGCATTTGTGGTGTAGGTAATTAAAATAATGCAATAAAAAAAAAATAAAAAAACAATAAAAATATTATAACGGGTGTAAAAATAGTTTGTGTTACTCAACTGTAATTTACATCTAACAGTTACTGAAATGTTGGCATGATACTGTAAAAACATTTTGAGATACTTCATCCTGACATAAACTTTTATTTTGGAAAGACCCAAATACAAAAAAACATGTTATTTAAATGTACATATAACACCAGTTGAATCACAGTCTACACAAAAATATAAACATGGTGGGGAGAAGATGTGATCATATTCTGGTCAGTACAGTGATGCCAACATAGTTTAGTACTGTACTGAGTGTTCACACCAACATAGCCTCAACGTCATGTTTCTTTCAAATTGTTATCACTATCATTTAGACAAAATAAGTCACAAGATGGGCCTGGGTGAGGCTAAACCCTACTTGGGTCTATTAAAATAATGACCCAATTGAAACTTGCTGAAGTCTAAAAAATGAACCAAGCTAATTCAATCAACTCCGAACTAACCTCCCTTGAAAGCAGGGCAAGCTAGTGTTTGCAGGCGATACACGCAACATGATGTAAAAATTTAAATTCTGAACTCAATCAAAAATACTTCTGAGTGAAACAAAAGTGTTTAAAATATATCAAAGAAGCACAAAATGAACATAAATGAGTATTCATGCAGAGGAAAACTAACATGACGGAGCTTGGGAAATGTATTTAATCCTAATTGTAGCACAAACTTAAATTTGTTATATTTTTGCAGGGCTAGGTACTTAAAGAAAGTACATAAATATCTCTACTGCTGTTATCACATGTAGTAAAATATTTCACAAATACATATAAAAGATTTTAAATTTATTTCAATTCCCACCATCTCTGAATTACTTGCAGTCACTGACCTGCACTTGAATGCAGCAGAAACTATGTCCCTGTTTTGCACCTATTTGCTGCTTTTTTTACACTTTCATGCATTTCACAACAATTTTTCCAGGTCCCTTGAGAAGTGTAAAAAAAGGGTTCCACTGTATTATAGGCTAAGCTATGTTTTATTTTTTTTAACTTACAACTGAAAAAATGTATTAAAACATTGATGTTGACTACTGAAGACATTATTTTATTTGTGAATATCCTATAAATATTCCCACAGCTGATGATATTAGATTGGTGCGTCAGTTTAAACCACAACAGTAACAGTATTAAAAATGCTGGTAAGAATGGCATATAAAATCTTGCGAATTTCTGTTTAAATTCTCTGCAATGCAAGGTGAAATATGATTTGAAAAAATTTACATTATGCATTCTATATTACATTTATTAAAATTTTTTTTTTGAAGATGTGCTGATGATATCACAAATGGGCACAGCTACTGTTATAGCTTTCTCTTCTCCCCACAATTGGACAAATGCTACACATTAAAATTGCTAACTAAACAGTAATAAACGAATCACTGTAATGCAACAACCAACAGTTATGTATGTATAGTTTATTTACACAGTAGCCTACAATATATAATTATATATTTGTATGTATATATATAAAAATTTTCATTCTTTACTTCGTTGACTTAATAAAAATACTATAACACACTAAAAACTACAGTAATTTATGACACTTAATAATGGGAACAAACAAACTGTTTAAAATAAATTTTAGTACATATAATTTACTAAACCCCAATTATTGGCAAGCCATACAAATACGAACACAGCAAGTATAAAACAAAAATTAGTCAGTTCTACAACAGAAGTTGATTAACGCTTCACTCATTGAAACTTAAGGCAATAATTTTTTTTATTACTGATTTAAGGCCATCTCATCAAATCATTATTTATAGTGGAAACATTATGTACAGGTCTTTTCGTATTGTAGCAACACATCTCACTTGTTAAATTAAAAGTAACAGTGATGTGAAAGTAACTACAGTAATACGAAGAAGAAATATAGTGAACACTTAAAAGATTTGTACAATTGATTATTTGTTAAGTTATAAACCACATGCAAGAAAAATAAACACACAAAACATATATACAAACACAGTATCTCGATAGATACCAAAATTGCTATTACAGTATGTCCTCCTGCGTCAAATTTGTGGCAGTAATCATATTTCTGTTTCAGCAGCATGCCAATAAATTCAGCACGATAAAATATTTCTACTATATCTCGTATTTAATCACATGTAAAAATTTATAGTTGAACACAAGGCAAGTAATAATTAGCTATTAAAACTTTTTTTACACATATTTACACTTTTGTTACACACTTATTAAAATAAAACCAATAAAAAAAAGTGATTTTAACCTGTCACACATTGAACTCCCAGCTACAATTTTTTGTATAATTTTCTAAAAACTTTAATAAAACATATTTTTTGAGTGCAAACAACACCCGTACATAATAGCAAAATAATCCGTCATTAGCCTAACCCTGCAACTATAGCCGCCTAGAGAGTTCTCTGAAATTGTTTAAAACATATTTTGCAGTTAAAAAATAATAATTATTTATTTATACTTAGTACATAATATTGTTGAAACTTTTATAACCACATACAATACTTTCATCCTATACAAATTTTATTGTATAGTTTTTGCGTTATGACACCTCAAAGCTAAAATTATACAAAAGTAGCCTATTATAATGTTGTAAGTATCGGGAGACATAATTCTAAGCATTAGCAGTCGTTTATTTATTTAGTCAGGAGGGCATAAAATAACCCACAGTATAACCAAGTGCTGGGCATTATGGGATTCTGCTGCACTGCTTTTTGTCTTTATTCCTAAAAAAACTGAATCACCTACAGAAATAACATTCACAGTAAATAAAATTACCATATGTAGCTACTTAATAAAACTATATAACTTATGGAATTGTTTGGCATTTTAAATAATTATGAAAATAATATATATTGTCATCAGCCTGGCACAACTTTTCATAACTGCAAAACCGCTCCAGCATGTGGTATTAGTTAATTTGCATCGTGTAAGTTAGGGCCTACCAGTAGGTACTTCATGATGTCTTTCTTTGCTCTGAACTATCCTCTTTCTGGGATTGAAATAGTTCTTGTTATGAGTGAGTTGTAAGATCATTGCATAGTTTTTACTTTAAATATGTCATTGCGGTAAAACTAGGGGTTAAATAAAAAATATTTTATTGAACAAAAATGTGACAGTGGCTGCAGTGTAACCGTAAGACCACTGGTTTCTATTTAAGTTTTTTATAGTCATCTTTAAATTCTACAAAGAAGTAGATGTCATAAAACAGTCACATAGAATTGTTGAAAATTGTTTTTACTATGAAGACTAATTTTTTTTATAATTTTGGTTAGTTCACTGTCATATTTCAGGATTACAAAAGCAGATGCCAACGCAATATTTTGCATTTTGAACCAACGAGTAGAGCTTACTCCAGTTGAAGTTCTTGGTTGCCTTTCCGCACGCATCAAAACATCGAGATACTGTGTTGATCGCACTTAAGCAGCCGTACTACACGGAGCCAACATTTCTAAGAAGCTAAACTGATTTGCCATCAGCAAGCATACAATCAACTCAAAGCAAACAATTTACCCAAGCGACAGACAACACACAATATTTTTAGATGCACATGGTTGGTTCACGTCACAAACACAATTTGTACAGTTTGTTAAAGCACGTCAATATATTACATATAATACAGTTCAGTAGTAGTTAATCACTCTACCACGCCCGACATCTTTGTACGGTGGATTCAGAGAGCACGTACAGGTACGGACCATCAGTCAAGGTAGGCCTTGTCAGCACAGTCTAGGGTTTCTGTGAATACATCATCAACACTGTGATGTACGTGTAGACCCGTCACAAATAATAAATGAAACTTGAATACATGATACAGAGATAAAAAGTGTATGTATCACTCTCCCGTGTAGGTCTACCCTCAATAATACAGTACACACCCTTCATAACAAAAGATTTCTTCTATGCATTTCATAACAATTTCATTATTATAAAGTTTACCCCACACAGAATCAACACCATAAATAACCAATTTATTTGTAAATATAACATCAATTAATATAGTAATTTATATTAATATATAAAACATCTCTGAATAAAAGTTCAGCGACCTATACCTACCGTATTAATAATTTTAGGTGCAGATTTAATAAACAACATTCACATCACGTGTTGCTTAAGCATTCAACCTGTTATTCAGCAAAATTCAAAACAAAATAATTACATCGCATGAATACTGGCTTGCAAAAACTGCATTTTGCTATGATTAGCAATAAAACATGCAACTGACAAATACAAAATTGCCTGTGTCTTGTGAGAGATTTAAAATTTACTAAACACTAAGTTTTACAAGGTGAGAGTGAATCTTGGACATTACAATATGAAAACAACTATCTATAAGTATAAAATATTACTTAGTTAAACAACTTGAACCACGCGAGAGTTATGGCACCTCAGACAGAAATGATGCTGTTATTCCGTGCATTTTTCCAAGCCTTTTTTTCTTCTTAGTACTTTGGAATTGAGAACAGTGGTTCTGCGTATACTCGTTACAGTCGTACACTTTATCATTCTGTGTTTGAAAATGTTGGTATTTTTACCGACATCAGGGTCCAAGGCTCTAAATTTCTTTGCGGAATCCGACTGAGAGAGACCATACCTGACCGGAATACTCTCTGGAAGAACAGCACACACTGCGGCCTCCTGGCTGTGAAGCTCCACCTTGCGATGGCCACTGCTGAGAGATCGCTTTCCTCGTCCCCTCGCATACACTCTAGAACCAGCTGCTGTCGTATCATGCGACACTGGCCCCGCTGCCTGCCTTCTGCCACTCTGCATGTGTCTCACGTGCTGTCTCCCACAAACAGGAGGGCCAGCAATAACCACCGCTGCAGTAGAGGTTACTTGCGGCCCATTGACGGTAGAGTCAGGTTCCACCGGCTTCCTGGAGATGGCTGTAGACGTCTGCCGCTCACCGAGCAACACTTCCCGGCCTTGCAACGAGTCAGTCTGCCTGGGGGTGTCTGTGGGGCAGCCACACGTGTTGGCAGTGGGCGGCAGCTTGGCTAGTCATCTGACAAACGTGCTCTTGTACACCCGTGAAGAGGACGTTCTGCTGTTCCGGGCAATGCCTGTGCCGGCACGCGTCGTTCGCTTGGCAGCCGCTGCTTCCTTCTCCTTGTGAGCGGCAACTATCACTGTGCTCACTTTGGTTGCTTTCAGCGGAGACAAAATGTGTTGCGTGGCTCTGTTCGGTACAGTTCGGAATGGCTGAGACTTTGCTCTAGTGTGCGGTCTTCCATCTGCCAGATGCATGGCCCCGGTTGTCATGGATCTCGGGTGCCGCCTCTGAGCTTTGATCTGGTTCAGCCTATCACCTTGAGTGATGATGGACACGTGTTGACCCTCCACATTCTCTATCAATGACCCAGCACTACGATGGCACGTTCTCTCGTTTTTATTTTCATCTTTACAATCATCTAACTTCATAGTATCTACCTGTTTCAAGATGTGAGATACGTTATCTGCAGGCTTCTCCGCTGCCAAGCTGTAGGCTAGTGATTTGTACTTGATGCTGTAGATGCCGTATGCATGCTTGGCTGGTGTTTTGCTGCACATGTCTCCATCGAGCCACATCTGTGACTGCTTCTCCCCCAGCCACTGCTGCTGGTAGCCAATGATCGATCCCGGTCTGCACAACCGGATCCACGCGATCACTTCGTGTGCAGTGAAGTGGTAGTGTTTCATTATGTAACAACCTATCAATGACCCTGTTCTGCCAAGTCCTGCCTTGCAATGAACTGCCACAGCACCTCTCGCATTTTCTGAAACTGCCAAAAACTGCCTCAATATCGGATCAGTAGGTGTTGTCCCGTCTATGAAGAACAAGTCCTTGTGGTCAAACCCCCCATCTATGAAACGAGCTGCATCGTATATCTTCTTGTTCAGCCGCACTACCGTGGTGACGTTGTTCCTGCGAAAATAAGCAAAGTACGATTCTGGAGAATGCAGAGGGTGCCCATTTTCTATCTTGCTTTTAGCATGAGGTCCACAGAAAGCAATAAATTTCTGTGGCACTATCCAGTTGAGGTCTCCATTTTCTACTCGCTCGTAGTACTCATACTCATCAACATCAAAGTCTTCAAAGTTGAAGAAGCCCAAGTTGAGAGCTTTAAACACAGCATGAAGACAGTCGAACAGTGTGATATGATAGACTGACAGCCCGATAGATGCATCCCGAAATAGTAGAAACGACGGACTTGTATTTCCAATTAAAGGCCTATAAGCCTCTTCTGGGGTTCTCTTCAGATAAATGATGGCATACGACGCTATAAGAAAAGCCGCATTTACACGTTTCTGACCGTCCATCCCTGTGTAGTGTACGATTTTCTTCTTGGCGAGCGAAAAGGACCTTAGTTTCTTGTTCAGCTTCTGACAGTATCGGTACAGCATGGCCAAGTTCAAGGGTCCGAAATCTGCGTAGAAGTTCTCGTAAACTAATTCTTCGTCGATGCAAAAATAATGTGTATTGGACGTGGATTTCGGCGGGGACACATCACGCAAAGTAGCGAAATATAGCCGGTCCTTGATGTACTCTGAGGCACACACCAACACATTACTGGCTTCATCCATTGCTGCTTCAAGTTCACCCACAAGCATTCAGAGCCAAGTCCCTTGCTCGTTGGCCAAGTCGTGAGAGTACCGTTACACTTCCACGTTAGCACACTATATGCCTCGAAAAAATAGCATTATTTTTTTACAAAAATACAAATTCGTACACCAACTATTCAGGTACTACATTCAAGGCGAGCCCGAATTACTACTTAGCACACACATTAATGTAAATTAGGCCCCTAATTCAAAATACGTATGGAATACAAACCAGCTGAAAAATACACTATAACCATGACTGACATTTGATTTTCGTTGACAAAGCTTTAATTTTGACTCACTGAAAATTTCATTCCACAAAAAGAATAATTAAAATATTGTTTACACAAATAACAGAATTTTACCGAGGTCTTCGCCGCTGTAAAGGTTAACTAGGCCCACGCAAATAGTAAACACAACACAGAAGTTGTACCAACTGTAACGTATTTTTTGCTTTATACTGTTGGTACAGAGAGAAGATTTTCAAGTTACTGCGCATGCGCAAGTTTTAAAATAGGCCGTGCGCTCAGGGATTGTGGGATGCTGTAAAGGAGTGGTCGGGTTCCAGGTCGTGTTGTTGCGCAGTTATAAAGAAACAGCAATTGTGACGTTCTTCTGGCCTCCAATCCTAGTATGGGTAATGCAGTTACATAAGTAAGAGGTGGGCGCATACGAAAAATAAATGCCTTAAGTTTTGCTTAATTTTATTCATTTTGATGGAAAAAACAGAATTATTAAATAAAGAGAGCTCCAGCAGTAATTGCCATCCAGAAAACAGAGGTTCCCAAAACATGTAATACCGACTGGTAAGGTATAGGCTATAGAAACAGAAAATTACATTGGAACATTCATTCCATCATAGCAAGCTGTCGACGTGCACAAGGTTATCCACATGTCAGCAATCCTTTGCACGGCTGTGCTTAGTAAAGATGGTTGCAAGGGGGTTACAACCTGGTTACAGCCACCTTCACAAGAATCGCTGACGTGGAGCGAAATTCTCTACAAGAGTCGGAAAATCGAGGAAATGTGTACCTGAAACGCGAAGCTAGCGGCAGCCGAATTCCCCCCCCCCTTTTTTTTACCCACAATATTTTAAAAATGATATTAAAAGATTAAAAAATATTTTTACCTGCGTAATATGCAATGTTTTGCTATGAAAAACTGCCAAAATAGCACTATTTTGCACCTTGAAATCCAAAATTTCCCGGGGAAGGATCCCGGACCCTCAGTTTTAAAGGGTTGGTCGGTGTTCATTATATGTAGCTGCAAGCGTTTGGCATCCTTTTGAATAAAAATATGATGCCAATTTAGGCGAAACAGTTTTATTTACTTAGGGACATATTGTTTTTTTTTCTACAAATAGGCCGGAGTTAGGGGGAGGACTGTCTTTCACTCTTCCTCCATTTTTTTTAAAAGCTTTGCATGGTGCCTGTTCAATGACATAGAATGCCTGTGAGAGTAATTCACGAGAACTTTACTTACATTTAGATTTTAAAAAAAGTGTCATATACGGGTCCTATTACTTGAAGCATTTGTTACATGAAGAATAATTTGAAGAAGAAAATAATAATCAGGCCGTATAGCTCACACTTGCTCAACGCAAATTGCAGACAACCTGCCGTCCTAGGAATTGTGGAGATTGTGAACGAAGTTCCGTGTGAACTGTGCGTCTCGTTGATAAACGTAACGTAGTGGCACAACTGTCGATTTTCGTTCTACCAGGTACCCACATTTAATAGACATTTTTGTAATGACGTAATGAATACGCTCTGTACGTGACGGTAAAACTACTAATGAATCATCCTGTACTCCGAGCAAACACAATGGATCCTACTCACGGCTCAGTGAAGAGTCGTTAGTCGTAGGTTTTATTTAGACAGAAGCTCCCTTTAGTGTTGGCCGTATATGATCTGGAAGAAGGCAAAACACGCGAGTCGCAGAGTTTATACAAACATCTACGGCAATTCGTCGCTAATACCACAAACAATTTACCACCCTCCATATCCCAAACGATTTTGATTTTCGAGTGTAAAATACAAGAAACTAAAGTGGAGTAATAAGACCACAGCCAATATAGTACGTATGCTGCGACGCGCCGTGCACTTCGCTTGATTTTGACTTGCTTTGCAAATCAATCCGATATTTTCATTGTATGCTTACAAAACAAATTAAAATCTGTCAAAGAGCAAGGCATGGTAAAGAACGTTACAAGCTTATCCAAGTATGCCACAATGTTCTATAATACAGGTCTAGCAAAGAAAACTTAATTTAAATGCAAAAGTTTGCAGCAGGCTTGTCTTAGCGAGTCTACTGTAAGCTTCCTAGCGAGATAGCGCAACGGCATTCACATTCCGGAGGAACAAGTTTCGATTCTCGTCTTCGCACATTCTGAATTCTGTTTCCCGTGGTTTCCCGAAATCGCTTCTGAAGATCGCTGGGACATTTAATCGACCATTGTCATGGCCGATTCCTTTTCCAGTTCCTGAGTAAAGTTGTTTAGAACCATCTCTAATGACCTCGATGTCAAATAAACATAAAGCTCACAGTGCAACCATTCCGCAAGGAAATGAACGCCGTACCAGCCCTCCACCCACTCTACGCCTGTGTCCGAGTGGTAGTCTACATCAAAGGCGCTAAGATTATTACGGTCGCAGTGAGCGTAATTAAATGAACGAAATTGTTTAGAGTTCGCCTCCATAATCTTTACTCTAAGTTACATGCAGCGACTGTACTTGAAATGAAGAGTAATCTTATATGCATAAAGAACCAATGACTGGTGACATAGCTCGATATTAACAAAACAAGTTTCTAGCAATCAATTAATTTAAAGTTCGTAATTGTTACCCTTGTCATTTCAGGTCCAGTGATTTTCAATTTAGATAGTTGATATACGTAATTAAAGTATGTTTGAATTTAAATATGACACTCAAATGGCCGATTTATTACAGAGCATTTCTCGAGAGGAAGACAGACATCAGCTGAGCACCTTGCGATTAGAGATGAGGCAAATATTATATTTTTATGTATCATTTATGAGGATACCCGAGGCCAGGGTATCTACATTGAAAGTAGATTTTATGACTGGGAGCTCGTAGGCTATCTGGGTACATCGGAGGATGACATGACATAAGGTCCTACGATGGATAAGCGCCGAAATGAGAGGGGCGGGGGAAACTGGAAATCCCTGAGAAACCGACCCCGCTTGGGATCGAACCCGGTTCGCTTTGGTGGGAGGCGGGTGGTTTGACCACTCTGCCACCGCGAACCCCGACAGGCAAGTAGTAAGCAAGCATGAGTAACCATTTGCCTTAAATATCCCCCGCAGTAATTTACTATCTATTTTCCTGACCTTAACGTGAAGGTAACCGAAAGGCCGTTACTATGTTTACAAACGTGTGGAAATTACGGCGGACGTGTGACGTTAAAACTTCCGTAGACGGAAAAACCGACATCAGGGGGCGTCATTTCAGGTTTTTCTTGGTGGCCGGGGAGGAGGGCAGGGTTTTTTTCAGCGACAGTGGCCTTGTTGCATCTCTTTTTATTAATTAAGAATGCATAATGCATAAATGAGAAACTTTAATAGTAAAACTTCAGTTTTATGTGCTTAAGTTAGCATTATTAAAAAAAAAACATTTTACACACATAACATTCTAAATCCAGGAGAGGGCATTTGCCACTACCCCCCCCCCCCCTTAAATGACGCCCCTGCCGAAAGTGAAATAAATTTCAATTATATTTGCGAAAATCCACTGCATCTGAAATCACTCTTTCAAGTTGATGTGTATAATGAAGCTTCTACATAAAATATTTGTGTCTTCTGAGTGCAAAGACAACTTTTCTTTCGGTTTTGCTTTGCATTCAAGATATGAATTTGTAGTAAATGGCTAAAGTTTTGTCGAAACTATACCACACGGATCCATTGTGCCAACGTATGAAAAAAAAAAAACACTTCGTATGAGGTCGGAAGGTTGTTAAAACACAATGCTGTTTTTACAAACACCATTTCTAATCCCTCCAAAATAGCTAAAACCTACCTTTTCATAGCGCAGTACTTCAAAAAATGTATTAACCGGATGTACGCGAAACTCAGAATGAGACGTGCACAAAACTTACCTACAGACATTCCACCAATAAAATTATATGGTCACCGCTTTAGTCCCATTCAAAGACGGTTCCGTCGTAGAAATGTATCGGCGGGAATCTTGCACGCCAGTTCAGTGCATGCGGCATTTGACACGAATAATGATGAATTTCGCTCTTTTAGTGTCTACTATTATAATGTATATCTTATGTCATTTATACATTGGATTGTATATTGTAAACATGACTTGTCCGATATCTTTGTGCGAAAATGTACACAAAAAGAGATCCAAGGATGCAATAAACTAATCTAATCTGATGAGTGTTTCACAGTCGCCCTTAGAGCTCTGTTGCCTTGAGTCTCTAAGATGCAGGTAGGTGGCGCCCTTACAGAAATCTGGATGCCTGGAGCCCGAATGAATGTGAGTCTGACCTGTTACAGTTGTGTCACTTAAGTTCTCGCGAGTGGCATCACTTCAGGTTTTTTTTTTCATGAGGGAAGGAGGGAGATAATTCTGTTGCAATGTATTATATACATAACCCTACATACACACACGACAGAATGCTTTTTTTCTTGCAGTTAAGTTTATATAATTCTACTAACAGATAGTTATGAAATTTTTATTGACGTTTGGGGAAGTTGAGAAAAAAAAGTGAGGGTGGGGCCTGTAATTAGTTGTAAATCAGGTGGCACACCGACCTACCTCTCATCACTCTACACACCACCAGCGCCTGTCACATTCGGCAACTGTTGTTCGAGGAATGAAAGTGCATAATGGGACAGGTAGTTGGAGATGGACATCAATGTCCAAGGAGCATCATTCCATCTCGCCTTTTAATAACATAGCCTACCCACATTCCACAACTGGTGACCTATTTGCGAGACATATCTTTCACGTTCATTAAAAGTGATGAAGCTGTAATGATGACAAAGTATGTGCATCATGCCCCTCTCCCCTTAGCCTCTAGGTGCAAGTCACTGAACTGGCGTGTAGTCTTCTCATCAATAGCTCACCTCTTCACCTCTACACACCATTTAGTGGTGCAGTGACGGATTTAGGGAGGGGCCGAGCTCCCTCCCCCTTTGGCCTTTAATGTACGGTTTATCCTTAAAATATTACAAAATGTTATTGTTATCTTTAATTTTTTTGTTTAGGAAACACCTTAAATAGCACCATTTTGCACCTTAAAAACTAAATTTTTCTGGGGAGAACCCGTAGACCCCACTTTTTTGACTTGGGGGTCTGAGTATAGATACTTTTTAAAGAATGACCCCTCCCTCCAAAACCTAGAACTGGTTCCATGCCTGCCGTGCTGAATCTATCTTTTTGTGATGTGCTGTACACACCTGTACAATTTAACACTTCTGCAACTAAAATTTCATACTAAAAAATTACAGCAAAAGCACCCATTTTCACTATTTTCGATAACAAGAAAATTAACTTCAAATATGTCTGGAGGACCTGAATTGGGTATACACACTAGTAGCACTCTTTGAATATTATTCTTAAGCAGATAGCACTCTCGCACGTTATTTGTGAATAAGCAGATATCAGCAAATCTCTGCTCACAGCTCGGTTGTCTGATCAGGCAGCCACCTTTACAGTAATGTTCGTCACCAGCGCTTGAACAGATCTACATCCTGCTACACGGAGAGCAGACTGAAACAGCGCATTCTTCATAGACCAATTCTTGCTCCTGTCTCACACCAATGATGATTTCTGTGTTGAGGTCAGGTGTTGACATGGTTGTAGGGCAAATTCTTCTGCCATCATGGAGACCACACAGCTTATAAACTTGTCCCTGTTTTGTGGACGTTATCAGGACCAACAGCCGCTTACCTCTAGTACATGTTACTGGTACTTAAAAACACGCGACTGTGTTTCTGTGGTTTTAACGTCTCTAGCATTACCATATCTGCAGAGCATCTCGGACATGTTTATAACATCCAGCCTCATAGAGCACGAATCAGTCTTGATCATTGGTGAACCAGAACATCACATTGTAAGGAGAGCTAAAGCCCCTTTCTCCCTGCGAGTTCTCCAGAGCTCTTTGTATAAATAGTAGGGAAGAGATATATTTTAGAGCAGGTTAATAATTTTCTAGGGATGGCTAAGCCACCCGTAGCTCCCCCCTAGGTATACCCATGGTCTCCGTGCATTGCAAGCAGCGCCGCTGGCTGCATCTTTGGCCAGCCCAAATCTTCTGACCTCTGCCAGCTAAAAATGTTTGAGGCATAATTTATTGCCAGTGGAATAACTTCACTTCCCAACAAAGAAGACATTAACTTTGTCTTGAACTTGAAAAATTCAGCAGTTTCATTTTAGGACTAGTTATAATCCAAATACTATACATGTACAGTAATGTACATAATTTTAATTGGAAGACAGTTAATCATAAATACCCACAATATCTTTGAGCTAATAACTGACCTGTCCCACCTGGTCTGTAGTGAAACTGGCTTCCTACTAAAGCAGCAGCAAACAGACAAACAGCTAAAACTCAAGAATGTATAGTACAGAGGAGTCTAGCCTATATGTCACTGAACTGGCAACATTTTCCTAGTTATTGCATCAATGCCAAGTCAGAGTTAGCAACGTATCAGTTATGGATGTCTCACAACCTACTGATCAGCATGCGTCATCTGCCACTGGAATCTTGTCTTTATGTGACTATCAAATCAATCATTCTGCACCTGTTTTGTGTAATTCTTATGACACCACATACTGTATTCGCCTCTGTACTCCCACACCTTTCTTCCAAAATTTGGATAGCAAAAATGGGGGTGCATGGCTTACATGAATAATTTGTACTTGAAGTCCGCACGCTACACAGGTAGGTAGCTGATGTCACAGACACTTGACCACAGCACGGGTGGCTAGGAACACATGTACACAGACATGCAGGCGGAGGAATGCAGATGTACAGTTAGTCAGGCGTGATCAATAACTAGTCATGTGTGTAGCCTGCATTGTTCTCGGCGCGTAGCAGATAAAGAGTTTTTCGTAGTGACCACTTACAGTGTAGTAGAAATCAAAATGTCAAAACGAATGTGTTCGTTTATGGTGGGTGAGAAACTGAAAGTAATAAAGGAAGTAGAAGAAACAAAAATTCGTGCAGCAGGTTGTAAGTACGAACTCTCACATCCATGTATAGAGATGGGTGCAAAATAAAAAGGAAGTTACAGGATAACAATGTCAACAATTTGTTAGTAAGTATTTTGGTCCACTCGAGCTAGATAATGCCTGTGAGTTTTGTTCGCTTCGCATGTTTAGTATTGTATCGCGCGTTGCACGCCTCACGTACTTAGTTTGCGTTTTTGTCGCTTGGTTTGGACTATCGTGTGACGGAAAATAATGTTTGTATTACGTTATTGACTGTTCATTTAGTTGGTTTTGGACTCTGCAATACTGGTTTCATTGGCAAGTTGCCAACTGTTTGTACGTTCATATAAGTGCCACGTTGTGTTGAGTGTCAGTTACAGTTCAGAGTGTCA
Source organism: Medauroidea extradentata (assembly GCA_003012365.1). Lineage (NCBI taxonomy): Eukaryota > Metazoa > Arthropoda > Insecta > Phasmatodea > Phasmatidae > Medauroidea > Medauroidea extradentata. The sequence goes on from PNEQ01115511.1 coordinate 47,387, forward strand.
GTTACAGTTCAGAGTGGCGGTACATAATCAGTATGTGTAACACGTGTTATCACATTTGTAACATATAGTGTACATTTGCTACGGCTAAAACGCATGTTTAACACTACCTTCGGCTAATTTTAGCTACAAATTTACTAGCCAGCGACTACCTGAAGCCTACAACGTTAATTTAATTTCCTTTTTAAATTTTTTTTTTTCTAACTTGTCATTGAAAAATGGGGGTGCACAACTTACATGGGTGCGAGGGGTACATGGGCGAATACTGTACTTTCTGTGAAGCAGTGTAAATGTATGGTAGTTCCTTGTATGCCAAGAGACTATTCTGCATGTGAATACACTCCACCATCATTGACCTGAAAAGGTAATTGGAAACCACTTGGAAAAGAATCCAATCTTACTGCTGTTTTCAATCAGATTCCGATGAGTTGTCTGCACATTTCATTTGTAAATTGTTCCTAGCGAACAAAATAGTGCAAATAATTGACATACAACTGTTTATACTACTTGAGCACAAGAGTGTCTCTTGTCTCCAACAATCAAAGCAAGCACACAAACGTATTAATCAGAATTTCTAGTTGGAATCATACAATTTTGCAGTTTAGCTACGAGTTGGTGCATGTGCAAAGAGCGTACAATAATTACTACAAATTACACAGGATGGTTCACAAGGAGTTACCAAAACTCATAGGGTTGATTCTACACCTGGAGCAAAAAAATTTAGTGTACATACGGTCCCTGGTAGCATCAGCAGTTCTACCACTGCATTCAGTTAAACAGCAAAGCACACTTCATAAACAATCTGCATAATTTCCCACATGCACGACTCGTGTGGTCTATGAGCAATACAGTTGTATTTACTCCTGCCAGGGTTATTATTTTCCAGTTTCAAAACTTTTGAATTACTTTGAAAATATTGGTAGTAGGATGCACAGTACACATTTTTTGCTCCAAATGGTGCAAGGAGCAAGCTCTGTACGTGATTTGTGAATCATTTACTGTGCATAATTTGTAGCACTTGGCACCAATAGAAGTAGCATACAGAGTGTAACAAACACCACAAACAGCTGAAATATAGTAAATATTGGCTAAATGGGAGCCAGTGAGACAGTTTCTGATGCATTCTTAAGTGTTCTGCCTGATCATTACTGTTTATTTACCAGAACTTTCTAAACAGACTTCAATTAACTGATTTATCACTCAATCAAAAGAATACTAGTGAACATTTTAAATTAATTTTGTAGATGCATTTAAAACACTTCTATGTACATCAACATGCAAATTTTTTGCACTTGAAAAATTTGGAATAAAGTACACGTGTAGAGAATTTTTACCGATGCAGTATATATCAATTTTTTATGTGTGTGTATGTATATATATATATATATATATATATAGACACACACACACACACATACATACATGTCTTTAACCTTTCATTTCAAAATGCTACAGATAGGAAAGAACTACAGAGTATTCTGAGAAATGAAACTACTTGCTGGAAATGCCATATTACAGATGCCACAAATCCTTGGATGTACTCGTATATGTGAAAATTCAAAGTATGGTAAATAATATGAAGAGAATTTCAAATTTGAAATTGTGAATTACAGTAGAACCCTGTTATAACATTCCTGGATATAACATTATCCTGCATATAACATTACTTTTCTTTGGTCCCACCATTTATCCATAAGGCATAATACTTTCATTTCCTGCTTATAACAACACTAGTATTTTCATTTCCTGCATATAACATCACTTTTTTCTCAGACAATAACCACAACTCGGGTAAAATTTTTTTTAACTGCATTATTTTAGATAAACTGACTAAGCTGGAGACTACAAACTGTAAAAAACAATTTTATAACTGGGAAAGTGTCATAAGTGTACATGACAGTGATATTAAAGACTGTGATCCTGAGGATGACTAGCATGAACCTACAGCAACAAGTGGGAAAGCCTCTATTATACGCACAATGTATCTGTTCATCATGTTTCTGATGGCACAGTAACTGCAGCCTCATTTAATCTCATTGTAAGCTTATCTACTGTACATAAACTATGAAGGTTTAAGTTACTTTTGTGTAATATCCATCTATTGGGGTAAAAATATTGATTCCTGCTTATAACATTTTCCTGCATATAACACTTTTTTTCACAGGTCCCTTGAAAACACGTTATAACAGGGTTCTACTGTAAAAGGGTTTACATTTTGAAAATTTTTACTCTACAATATTAAGGGGGATAAAAAAAACTTTTGTTCACAATTTGTGTTGTGCATACATTTATTATATACAAAATTACTGTAATCAGTTAACATCTAATTTTTACATTTTGAAACAGTATGTGGAGATACAATCTTCCACCTGTTATCGATTCACAATTGGACGGTGTTATACGTCATATAAACTATGCACCCATTGTAAAGTATAAGTAAAACATGCATAACGATTTCAGATTTGAAACACACTTACAAAAACTATATTAGTCCAATAAAGCCAATATTTATATCAACAGGATATAGGACTGAAATAATTTTTGTAGCACTGATTCAAAGCTGAAGAATATTTTATACATATGTAACAACTGGCACATAGTCTAGTGATGCACAACACTGCCCAATTATAAGATAGCAGAGACATAATGTACAGACAACCACACAAATCAGTTTCTTATAGATTAGTTTTCTGTTGCATGATTTGGTTTTCACAACTAAAGGCAGGTTTAATTGTCAACATTATGTAACAGTAGAAGAATAAAATACTGTATACAAAAAAAAAAAAAAAAAAAAAAAAAAAAAAAAAAAAAAAAAAAAAAAAAAAAAAAAAAAAAAAAAAAAAAAAAAAAAAAAAAAAAAAAAAAAAAAAAAAAAAAAAAAAAAAAAAAAAAAAAAAAAAAAAAAAATCCATTTAAAAGCAGGCCAAAAATTATTCTGCAGCAGATCATTGAATATTTTACTATCTAATAACCATTTCCCAATAATTTTGAAGATGTACAGAAATACAAATCATTTTACACAGTCTTTTCAATCATAACAAACACCTTGCTTATAGTAAAAGCACCCTGCACTGAAAACATGTTGTATTATTTACATTTATTGTAGCAAAGCCAAAATTGTAATTTTTAAGTACATACATACATTACTAAAATTTTTTAGAGAGTTTTTTTATTAAATTAATTACTATCTATAACACATCTCTAGAAAAATTATCAAAAAGTTTATAAGACATGACTTAAAAATTGCTATAAAAACTTGTAAAACAAATTTATTGCATTCATTGTCAAATGCAGCCAGTAGTTCATGTCTATTAGTACCTGTTTTATGCTATGCAAGTTGACATACTGCTGACAGTCAAATACCGTACGTACTGAAATCTCGGACTTCCAAAGAGAGACATCACTAACGGATGTCTTGCTGCAGAAACAGTGGGCGTATTTTCGTGGCTGAACCGTAGCGAGTTGGTTTCACACTAATGTTAAACTGTTAACCACTATGCTGTGAACGTACAGTGACCAGTTCATCAGTATTAAATTAACCAATTTTGGGTAACAGAGTCGACAGTATTTTAATATTAATAGGTAACCACATTTTGAAATCTCGTCCTGGTGTTTAGTGGACATTTTGAACTGCAGCTTACCACAAATTAAATGCTTACTTGTTAAAAGAACATTCAAAAGAAATGAATATTCAGTAGAGCACAATTAAGATAGTTTTTTAATTTAAGAATGCCAGTTGGAAAATCTTGTTGAAATGGCACACACATTTTAAGTCACAGAATAGAGCATTTAGTATTGTGACATCAAAATACCAAAGAATAGAGCTGTTGATATATACTGAAGTTATACAGAACTGAGTACATTCAGTAATTTTGTAATATACATACATCAACATGTTGAGACATTCCATTTTTAACTTGATGCAGCGATATCCCAGTTTTGAAGGGTCCCTATTTACAGTAAGCATTTACTTAGGGATAAAAACTGCAAACCATAATTGTTCCAGAAGACGCTGGGTGTCAACTGTTACGACAGCTCATGTAAATCTGAAATCAGCTGCATACTGAATGATTTGTACTGCGAGTTTTGCTACAGAATCGTAAATGAGCTCTGAAAGGGTTACATCAAGTGTTGATTAGCAATGTTCATTATCTGCAGGTCTGTACTGGCTTCACGAGAGCTATTTCCTTGGCTCACGATATTGGCAGCCATTATAGTCTGCTATGAATAACCTCTAACGTTAACTACTGTATTGTTTAGTACACTTTTACCTCAAAAAATTTTTCACAGAATACCCCATAGTTAACACAAATAAAAATTAACAGAAAAGGAAGTCATTTACAAGATAGTACTAGAAATATTAATTACTTTACAAAAGTTTTATATATAAAGATACAAAAGGCTAAAAAAAAGTTAGCACAATGTTACAGACAATTAAAAAGAAAACAAACTTAATTTCTTATATGGTTAAATAAAGTTAACATCTGTCTTTAGAAAAAGAAAACAAATTGTCAGTACATATGTACATTAATTATAGCTAAAAACTCCCACATAGTCTTATCAACAACTCAAAAGCATGGTAGCTACCTCAGCAGTTTTATAATGTATTGTTCTGGGAAGAAGAGAAGTAAAAATATGACTTTTAAATTAGAATTACAATATCTCAGTACACTAGTAATAAACAAAATTCTAGCATTACAAGTATTCTAACCAATAAGAAAATATGCAGCATCTAAAAAGAAAAACAACTGAGGCTTATTCATTACAGACACTGCAAGCAAAAATTAAGTATGAAGGGATAGCATAGCTGATAAAATAACTTCAGCTGCAATGCAACGACCATGCCTACCAAGGAAAAACAATATTTATGTAGATACAAAGCTATAAACAAGTTTTGATCAACCAGCCTATCAACCCTACATACTAACAGGGAGAAGAAAGAAAGCTAAAACTGACAGGGTAGGTCACATCAATGAACTTAGTTGCTGTATTTTGCCGAACACTAAATTGGAATGGTCTTAGTTTGGTTGCAAACCTCACATTCTAATGCTGGTTCTCTCTGCTTGGAACGAGAAAACCACAGATCACATTTACACATCCAAACGTCCTTTATACGAACCCTGAATATTTCAACATCTCAGGTTAAAAAATTAAAAACATTTTTACAATAGTTTTAGTAGACAGTCACATATTGTATATACTACACAGTATTCAAATGTACATAAAAACTTCAGTACACTATTGCTCATTTCCTGAAACTTTACAGTTGTGTGTTTTTTAAAGTGTATGTACACGAAAAAATTGTGGTGCTAGATTTTACAAACTGTATTTACTCACATAATGTCTGCACCATTGTTTTTAAATCCATAAAAAAGAAAACTTAAAAGTTTGCATAATGTCCGCACCAGTCGTCTATAGCAAGCAACACAACTTTGACCACCCCTACAGGACACAGTAACAACGGAAAGATGGCGGATCTGTCAACAAAGCTGTGACCTTGAGTTGTCCATTGTCTTCCATCCCTAGAGGGTTGGAGAAGGTGGGGAAGTTCACTGAACTCAACAAAGCTCTGTAATGGTAAACACAGAAACCCAAAACGCACACAGTTCAAAGACAGACGTCTCGCATCAAGTTTCGTAGTGTAGCATATGGAACGGGTAAATATACGTAGGTTTCGAAAGTGCAACTAAAATGCACACTAAATTAATATTTTGTGTGCTGCTGAAGAGTACACTTTTTTGGGTAAGTTTATTATTTGCAATGTTTTAAAGTTATGTAAATATTTCAAATTCTTTAAATAACAATACATTTGCTAACATGGAATCAATCTTGTTTTCTGTTGAGATAAGACAAGCAGCGAAGTGTAACTTTAATTCATGGTTTTGCTGTTTTACGTGTCAGGAGGACAGAACTCCTCTTTGTTTGCAGTACGTATGTTGGAATCCCTCCGCCGGCCTTTCTAACACTCAAAATATTTTCTTCCCCTTCCTTCTTCACCACGTCTTGATGGACGGTAGTAAAAGGAGGTATGAAAATGTTAGTATGGATCAATATAGTGCACAGCAGACGTTGATCTGGCGAGTCACTGCCCTGTTGCCAGCTTGCTGGCTCCCTACCTGCTACCACATGCCACACATAAGGATATGGCACAGCTAAAATGCTGACATTAATGGCCGTTTTTATCCATCACACATAAATCACATTAAAAAGGCACACGTAACCACACTTCTTTCTGTGTGGCGAGTAATTTTTTAATGTTATGAAGGATGAGAGAGAGAGTTACCGGTGCCGATGACTGCAAAGTAAACATAGTCTAACCCGGGTTGTTTGCAAGCGACCCCCCCAGTAGTATCCTCTTAAAATAGCTAGCGAAATCCATAAACAATTAAAGTAATTATAAATGTGTCATGTGCCTTTTTTTTAGCCGTAATTAAGACGAATTCTGCACATAATATCAGCACCCCATATTTATGGTCAAAAATATAGTCAAATTACTGCGGACATTATATGCAAGTAAATATGGTACCTATACGCCTTTCTACCAACATTGGCAGCATAGCTTTTAATCATTTGCAACAGGTATATACTAACAGTGTTTTAAATTCCACAATTTTAACATGCGAATACATACTATAACCTGGAGGAGAAGTTTCTTACTGTTAGACAGCAGAATTCCTTTCATCCATGTCACTGTACATTAATCCATAACTTCTCAGTTTTACTGCAATAAATAGGTTGGCAGCATTTTGAGCCATGATACTTGGCCGAAAGAACTTTGCTGTACAAAATTTTTCTGAATCATACATGCAAGTATGCAAACTCATTTAGCAAATTTTTCAAGTTTCTATAAGTATAGGACACTACTTTTTTCAAAGTTTACTTTCATAAGAAGCTAGACTTGTGTTTCAACGCAAATTATATTTCTTGCTTACTCTACACTGTATTTGTTAATTTAGTAGGCACTAACATGTCTTGTTAAAATAAAAACTAGGATACTTCAGACAGCTACCATAAAGGTGATGACTAGGAACTAAAAAAATTAGCTTTTGTGGTAACGCAATTTTCAGCCATTTTAAATATAAAATGTGAATTTAGACAATTTCTGTTAACATCTATTTCTCTGGGTTTCATGTTGTTTAACTTATTTTTGCCACACTTCAGAGTAAAATTATAAAACACAAGAGACATTCTGGGAAAAGAAAAAAAAGTTTAATAACATCATTTAACAAATATACAATTGAATTTACATACGTTCGTAAATTACCGGCAATGATGTTATGTATACAACAATCTTCGAATTCCAGTCTCCATCTTAAACCAACGTAGGAAAACTGAAAATGGACGAGATATACAAAAAATCAAAATCCGTCATTTGCCAAGCTGAGATCTATCATTTCAACATTATCTAATCCATCCAAAATTATTCTCAGTGTGGCAACTATGTTGTTAGAGTTTGGCTTGGCATAATTGTTTACATTATACATTGGGTGCAAATTGCTGTTTTAATACAAGACTAAAACACAATTTTATTATATCTACACAATTTCATTTTGTTAAATTCCATGTAGTCTGCCAGTAAAAATTTTTATGAGATTGACTATTGTGCCGCCAATTGAATTGGACAAGTTTAGCCTTAAACATTTATGGTTATGAAGCCTAAGCCACATGTGAGTCCATTGTTTTGTTTGTAGTATTTTTCGAGCACATCATACTACAATCTGCTATTCAAACATATTTACTGACTTTTTTATGGTAGTAAAACTTTTTTGATATACCTAGAAAGATTTCTAATCACGTTTTGAGTTTTTATACCTTATGATAAATTTAACAAAATAACACATATTTCAGTACAAAAAATAACACCAACTTCTAGTGAAAAATAACACTTACATTTTCAGTTCTCTATTGATAACCAATGTTATTTCAATGTAACAACCTTCATTTGTAATCAAGATGAGTTCAGATGAGATAATTTATGTTAGAAACTTCTAGCAAAGAAGTGCTTTACATAGTTATGTTTGAATTTATATAAAAATCAGTCAATGAACATAGCTATGAGTTATTTGATTATTTGAAAAAACAATTTTGTTGTAAAGTTTATACATTTCCTAGTCCCATGAGATGACTGTTAATAGTTGTATTGATTTAACTCCTGTCCTTTTAAATCTAGTGATTTATTACTCTTCCCAATTTAATTCCAATATAAAAAAAAAAAAAAAACTTGGTGTGTCTTTTAAATTGTACTTACACCAATCATGTGTAGCATTCAGAAAGGTTGTCGTGGATCATTCCAGCCATTCACATGTTAAGATTCAGATGATGGGTCTCCTAGCAGCAATCACCTAGATTTGCTGAAGGCAGTACGCATCACTAGCAAAACTACTATTGCACCTCATCAGTAATAAATAACAGCCAAGCAAAAAGAGATCAGAATTTACATGTGGCGTTAGCCGTGGTCAAACTACAGACATCTGCACCCTATTTAGATGGTACTGTATACTGCATTGTACATGATCATGGGCTTATATCTTATGTTAATTTAATAAATATTATCCGAACACTACAGAAAACCCAAGACCACGTTTGATTTCAAAGCCAAGAGTGCCTGGCGACAAAAGCTGCCAGTTCTGTATAACACAGATATATCACACTTACATTACATTGAAAATAAACAAGAGTATGGCAAGTAAACAACAAAGACATTTTAAGGAAAAGTTATAACAATTCATTAACATCTTTTCTACATTAAATAGAAGTGTAGATATCCAGTCATCTAGCATTTTGAATTACTTGTACTGGACTGTACATACACAAATCTCATTCTTTCTTGGTGCCAGCACCAGCAGACATTCCAACTGCCGCATTAACACCACCATAATATATACTGCACAATCCACAATACATAACGGTTGAACAACTTCTATCGATAGATCCCACAATGATCTCCAGTGCACTAAGACTGCACATGCTTACAAGCAACTGCACATTACAACATACATTAGAGAACGTAATAAAACTGTTAATACACAAATATATGCAAATTGATAAAATGACAGCAGCAAAGTATAAATGCTGGGCTGTTGTCAAGTCCCTCAAACATGCAGGTCAACAGCCCTGTGCTAGTTCCCCTTCATCAGTAACTGAGACAAGCCAGAGGCAGACAAACCAAGATGGCGATATTACTTGCAGTAAATAGAGGAAAGAACCGAAGACTCAAAGTTTTGCGAGGCACGGGCTCGGAAGGTCACACTACACCAGACTGCATTTCCAGCCACCGCAGCTCGGCACAGCAGACACCTGTTCTCCCGACACAGCAAGGGTTTCCCCGCCGGTCATTGTCTCCCACAGGCCTGGAGTCTGAATGATCTACACACACACCAATCATGTTAGCACAAATTCCTCATCTAATATGACATTTTTTACTGGGTGTTCTACGTGTTCCACAGCAGTGTAGATGCCTTAGTAGGAATTCATGAAAAAGAAGAGAAAAATTTCTCCAATGTCACCTGTTCAAGTAAATTATGACTAGAGATGGTGAAATTCCACGAATTCAATGACCTGCATGTTAGAATCAAATATCCTATGCATACTCAAGTCCCGGCCATTTGTCCACTAGCTGCTACTCAGTGGAACAACAGACAATTAACTAATAGAGAAGGCTTCAGTATGCACTGGATATTTGATTCTAACATGCAGCTCATTGACTTCGCAAAATTTCACCAGTTCTAGCTGAAATGTTCTAAGAGTACTGTATGTGTATAAAATACTTATTGTCTACAATATTCACAGTCTATTAACTATTATGTTATGACAACATTTGTGCATCTTTGCCTGACTTAAAATTGATACTTTGCATAAAAACTCCAGAAATTACATTATAGTACTGTCTTTTCGTGTTAATACTTTTTTTTTTTTGTGATACAACTTATTGTATCTATTGTACTATTGTAATGTAGTTATGGTGGTTGTTCATTGTATAACATTTATGAATGGATGAATGACGTACAAATCAGTGAATGGGTAAATGGATTGATGATTGAGTCAACACATGAATGACTAAAAGAAGAAGATGAAAGGAAGAAAGGAAAAATATAAGAAAAAAAGGGCCTGTATAAATAACTACCTCAACAATCCACATAAGTGATTTGGGGAAACCATAAAAACTGAAAACAGGATGGCCAGGCTGGGCATAAAACCCAGTTATTCCTGAACATGGAGTGAATGTTTTACCATTGTACCACTTCTCTCTATTACTGCACGCCTTGCTCAGACTGACAGTACACTTAGTGTACATCAAATGGTGTTTAACATTTTATAAAATACCTGCATTATAAATAATTACTTATAGAAGTACAACTTTATCGTGAACGAGCTGCAGACTAAGTCAATAAATGCTGATGAGAATTATTATCCAGCAGATAGCAAACATAACCATGCAAGGATACTGGCACACACCTTCTGCACAAGCTCTTCGAAGGCACACTGAACCCCGTCCTTAGTCTTGGCACTCGCCTCGATGAACAATGTCTGGTGTCGCCGGGCAAACTGTATCCCTTCTTCTCTACTCACTTGTCTGTCGTCCTGCGACAAGACAACAGCATTCAGCCAGTGTCAGTTAATTACTAGCTACTTTAACCATCACACATGCTGGAGTTCAAAACAATTACAACCCTGCATTCAACTGATAACACATCCACCATCATGTAAACATTGTCTGAACTGTACAAAGGGGCTAATAAAACTACCGCATACCGTGTAGTACTACAGTTCCCCAAAAAATACACTTCTACATGAATAAACATTACTTCCACCTCACTGACCCTCTAGATCTCTTAACTGAATCAAATCTACTGTACAATAATCTTGCAGACTGCATACCACATAACATAGCAAAACTCTCTTTCATAAAATATAAATACTGATATTAATTTTTACAAACATTCTGACTTCTCTCTGTAGCATTTCCACTGCCACACTTGATATTCAAGTACGACCGCAAGAATAAAACACTTGTGACGGGCACAGATAGAGGTAGAGGGATGGTATACAATACAATGACTGGGAAAGTACTTATTGCTTCAGTATTTAACTGGTTATTAAGTAAAATTTTTCTGTGCTTCACCCAAGGCAGAAAATGTAGACACAAATATAAGTCAAAAAATAAGAAAGGCACAGACAAAATCACGAGCACATTTGAAAAATCAAAAGCCAATACTGAATTTGTAACAATAATAAAAAAAATTGAATTTGAGAATACTACATTGCATTTAATTCCAGATTTCTGAACTATCTGCTAGGAGTGAAACATATATACATACACACACACATATGTATATACGAATAAGTAAACAAAAATAATTTATTTACAAACTAAAATTTATATCAGGGTCAATAGGATTTTACCATCTTAGTGTTAAGTTAACTATGTGTTAATAATACACTCAGAAAACTTCTTACAACAGAATTTCAGTCAAAGAAAAGTGTAGATACACCAGGAAAATGGGAGAGGAAAAGCTAAAACACCACTTGTAACAAATCCAGTGTTGGACAAATTCTGGCCGGCTCTTCCAGTGGTAAGTTTTGCTCGACAATGCTGTGTTATCTAGGCCAATGATCGGTGCCTGATTACTTGTTCAAGAACTAGGAGTGGAATTAGGGTTGATCATCTACTAGTTAATACGCAGGGTATGTGAGTTCAGGATTACCCAGGATAAATTACCACACATGGTTAACCCCAAGCACGACAGAGAACAAAAGCCAGCACAAGTGGAAAAAAAAGTTGATAGTGGCAGACTGAGAAGAAAGCCAGAAAAACCTGTGAGTCATGGCTCAGCCACCCCAACTGTGACCAGGAACCACCAGCTAATTGCTGAAGGGCTGAGAGACCAACAATAACGCTTACAATAAGTCCTAGACTTGCCTCTTTATCTTTCTACAGGCTCATAGAATACAGGAGAGAATAGCAGATGTTTACTCCACTCGCAAGCTGACTCCATACAGAGGACATCCAGCCCAATTACACGACTAAGCAATAGAGCATGAACAAAATGGAGAGAGAGGGTAAGAGAAAGAGAGGAGAGAAAAAGAGAGGAGAGAAAAAGAGAGGAATGAAAAAGAGAGGAGAGAAAAAGAGAGGAATGAAAAAGAGAGGAGAGAAAAAGAGAGGAGAGAAAAAAGAGAGGAGAGAAAAAGAGAGGAGAGAAAAAGAGAGGAGAGAAGGAAAGAGAGAGGAGAGAAGGAAAGAGAGAGGAGAGAAGGAAAGAGAGAGGAGAGAAGGAAAGAGAGAGGAGAGAAGGAAAGAGAGAGGAAAGAAGGAAAGAGAGAAGGAGAGAAGGAAAGAGAGAGAGTGAAAGAGAAACAAGAAAAAGAGAGAAACAAGAAAGAGAGAGTGAAAGAGAGAAGATGAAAGAGAAAGAGAGAGGAGAGAGAAAGAGAGAGAGAAAAAAAGAGAGAACATGAGACAGAAAAAGAGAGAGTGGAGAGAGAAAGAGAGAAGAAAGAGAGGAGAGAGAAAGAAAGAGAAGCAAGAGAGAAAGATAGAGAGAGAGAAAGATAGAGAGAGAGAAAGATAGAGAGAGAGAAAGATAGAGAGAGAAAAAGAGAGAGAGAATGAAATAGTTGAAGAGCGGGAGTACTTGTCCACTGCACCTCTACCAAGTGAACAGAAGGGTGCAATGGTACAATGAGATAGAGGAGGTCACTATGCCAATATAGTGTGACACCAAGCATCCTTATAAAAAGTACACAAAGCTAAGCTGTTGCCACAACACATTTTAGAAGTTTTCCACATTAATAAGGGTTATTTATTTCTATCCCATAATAAATGTCTTAACAGAGATTTACACTTCTGTGCATGTAAACTCAAACATGCACAACAGTTTTTAAAATGTCACAGCCCCCTAGTACCTTGTCTATTTTATTTCCAACCACCATCTTGACGATGTTGCTCTTCGTGGAGTATGTGTCCAGCTCCTCCAGCCAAGTCTCCAGCTTTGTAAATGTAGGTTTCCTCGTCACATCATACACCAGGATGGCCCCTTGTGCCCCTCGATAGTAGCTAGGGGTGAGCGTGCGAAACCTTTCCTGCCCGGCCGTATCCTGTAAACATTTTAAAAATATGTTTTAATTGTCAGCCAAACAGCAGTGAGGGCTGAACTGGCGAACACGACACAAGTCCATAGACAGCATGGTATCAACACAAACACATACTACGTAAAACAAGTATTAAAATACTAAAGGAATACAGAATAAAGTATAATGAAACAATAAGTTATATAAAAAAAAAATGAAACAATAAGTTAAAAATAAATAAAGTAATAAGTTAATGATCTAGACCAGTCGAAGGAAGGTGATGGGATTATTGTAACCTACTATCACCTTTGATTTGAGTCTGGGTCTTACAACGGAGTACGTCTGGCAAAATTTGAATGGGCTGGAGGTGAAGTTTAGCAGATTAGGATATTTTTTATACTTTTTTGGATACCGTTAGCTAGTAAAAAAAAATATAACTTTTTTTGTGAAGGCTAGTTTAATGTTACTATATCACATTCCTTCATTAGATATTTTAAAATCAACACAGCTAAATATTTTCGGAGAAAGATCTACTGCATGTTAATTAAAATTTTACTAATACACAGTGCACCAAACTTATTCCTTCTACCTGGAGGATAAATGAGTGGTATTTTAACGTAAAGTATATCTAGTACTTATATACAGGATGTTTGGTTATTACAGGTAAAAGTGAAACAAGCAAATAATCCCAGTAAACATAGGTCCGAGAACCAATGGTTTCCCCGATACAAAATATTACGACTGAGGGCACGGACACCTTATACCAGAGTCCCTGAAGATCGAAACTGCAGATGACCTACTGAACACACTGCTGTCTGTCTGTATTCTCTGAGGGTATGCATCGTGATACAGTGGTGCTGCCTCGCGTGCATTGCCATTAGCATATTGTCTGTACACTGTACATGACGTCGAGGTCAGACATTTCTTCATTTGTAAAAGTGTGTGGAGCCACGGCAACCACTTAAAATGCTACATGAACACACACCGTAATGTATACAAGCATTGCTATGCAGTGAGGTTATCCGCAAGTACATAGCAAACTAACGCAACTTTCGTAAATGTTATAGACTGTAACGTGAACACTATTTTAAGAACCTCTACTCACTTAATTTCCAGTTTCCCGTCATTAGTTAATGTAAAACCATTACACGTCCGACATTCTGCAGCATTACAGCGTTAATACTGTTAATATGAAATGCCATGAATGGAAGCTGGAAATGAGAGCAGCTTACACATGCAAAGATTTTGAAACACTACAATATGTACAAGTGTATGTACATCATTCCAGCATACAGTAATACACTTGAACACATCTTTTATTTCCTGGGTGTTTCAACTGTGAATAAAAGTTAAAGTAATTTTATGTGGACATGCGAGTCATCGCGTGGGTAGACTTATGAACAAAGACATGCATGGTAACACAATATTCCAGATACCAACACTTGCACAGAGAGGCTGGAACCTCAGTAGTGTCAGAAGTATAGTAATTGTGTCCTGGATTTTTGTGGACAATTTCATACAATGACATGACATATAAACATTGACATGAATAACAGATAGTGATACAGAACTTTTGAATGAAATTACACATGTAATAAGAGTCAAGGCAAAATAATATTTTCATTTTACTAGGCCAGTGCATGAAATTAAGGTCTGATTTAAATATCTCAGTTCTCTGACAAAATTACGAATACAGTACTTACCCAAATTGCAAGTTTAACTGTATTTCCATCTGTTGTGAGTATTTTTGTCTTGAAATCAACCCCTATCGTTGGCGACTGTGCTGGATCGAAACTGTCGTCTGTGAACCGTAGCAACAAACTGCAAACACAGACAGAAAACTGAGTCAGCACTACAATCACTCCATAAATACAGCCTGCAGTGTTCAAGCTATAAGCAGGTGAGACGCTTTAATGTTTCTGCACATTTTTGTACTAATTAGTTAATTTCTTTGTGAATTGGCTTTGGATATTAGAAGCTTTGCTTTCAGCCCTCCTTTGGGCATTCAATGATGAAAAATGGGATGAAACTCAATGAATGACAGGAGAAGATTGGCGAGACTGGTCTGGATGTACAGAATGGTGTTTATAGTCTGTCTCATACAAGAATTCCACTTTTTGACAGTTGCGTTTGCATTTATTTTTTTAGTTGTTTCCATGAAATAAGCAGTGATTTCCTCTGCCGCGAGTAACGTTTTCACAAACACACTTAGCTGGGTCTCAAACTGTGCAATTTATCAAAATTAAAAGTAATTTCCTGCATAAATTGGTACACGCGATAGCCTTCAAAACTGTCAAAAAATTGAATTCTTTCGTGAGACAGACTATATAGACACGGGATAGGGGAAGTTAAGTTGCCAGCTGAGAACAGTGTTGATTTATTTCTTATTCTGTTGAAAGAAAACAACTTAAGGAAATATAACAAGTCAACAGCAGCCACATATAAATGCCTAACATATTAAGCTAAAATGACAAAATCAGAAAAAACAAAATTCATTTCATTTAAATCTATTTAAATGACAGTCTACCACTATTTTTTTTTTGTAAAATTAATGAATAATCCACAATTTTTTTTGTAAAATTAATGAATAATCACACTTCTATGCATGTGAATGTATTACGTAAACATAAAGATTGAGAAAGTAGACTAGAGGGGACTTGCCATAATTATGAATATTTACACTCTATTACGACTTGTGGCATCACGTTTTGGGATAACTCTTCTGACAAGAGAGCTGTAAGAATAACACATGGGAGAAAATAGACAATGTTGTAGACCCTTTTTTTAAAGTTCCAAAATAATGACCTTAGCTTGTGAATATATGATAGTTATTGCTGATATTTATCTGAAAAAATCAGAAGCTGTTCCACAAGAATGAACAATTTCATCAACGAGTAGCAGGGCAGAGGCAAGCCCTTTCCTAAAATGGCCGTACTAAAGTATTAAAACAACTTTAGTCCCGTCCTTTGTTGTGGTGTTATGTGGACCTTATTTTTTGTGCTTGTAAAGAAAACAACTTTATAGTAAGTCCTGGACTTAAATTGTTTGGCTTGTAAAATGTTTCATTATTAGTAAGGCTATTTATAAATGATAAATACATAGGTACATACAAATAACACTATGTTAATCCTACATACAGTTCCTAAATAAAGTACAGACACATATATGTATAAAAAACATAAACTGTCCTCTTGAGCAAGGAATTGCTCGAGATGGAGACAGTCAGAGTGGAACAATGAAGAATTGCAGGCAATAACAAGAATACCGTAAACCGGGGTTACTTTGACACGTTAACATATTAGTTTTTGGGTTTTCTGGTAAATAAACAGATATTCTGAGCCGAGTATTTTAAATAATTCCTTTTATCCTTATAGCTAATGCTTTAAACTTTCGTCAATAAATAACATTAAAACCAAAATTTTGAGTTGTCAAAGTTACCCCGCTAGGTCAAAGTAACCCCGGTTTACGATACAAGGAGAAATAGAATGTTAATGTTACAAACATACATGTAAGACAACAGTGTCATAGCAAAACAAACCAGTAAATCACTTTAAGTTACAAAGTATAGTGCAATGCATTTACAATAAATTTAAGTTGTGTGAGTTTTCGTGGTTCTGTCTGTGGACACGTATGCAATACATTCCAAATAAGTTTTAACTGTTTGTTGGTTTACGGAAATGGTTTGGGACAAAGGAAGTTTTGTCCATCAGAAATGTTGAAGGACTAGGGGCATAACTCGCTGAAGGACTGGAGAGGAGTAGAAAGGCTGGTTAGAATGTACAAGGTGGTGAATGGTGACAGGAAGAGGAAAGTTAGCTACCTACTGACTAAGGCAGAGTATAGAGGAAGAGGGAATAGTAGTGAGAATATTCAGACGGTGAGGAGCAAAAAGGAAAAAGGTAACCACTCCAGTCTATGCTTAGCAGGTCAGTTGAAAGAGGTTAGAAAAAGAGAAGAAGTTCAGAAAGCAGAAAAAGGTTTTGGGAAGTAAATACGGGGGAGAATTATATATCATAAACGCTATTTCCAAATAAATCTGCATTTCTTATATTATGAGTATCTGTGGCACAATACATTTTATAAATATGATTATTAGAAAGGTATGACAGAAATAAATGTACTAACAATTAAGTTAACATGAGCATTTTTCTGCTGATAAAATTTTTTGTTACCATTAGATCAAAGCCTACGTCTACTATATAAAGCAATAGCACAGTTTCTCAAATGAAAAAAAGGGGGGAAACATGTTTAATTTACACCACAAAATACTTTTGTTGCTAAATTGTGGATAATAAAGCAGGCAAAATTAAATTTGCAGACAACACTGTAAAATATCCTTTCTAATCGAGTGAGTCATGATGACTAGACCTTGGAATTTAGTATTTAGCAACAACTTTTCTTAGTCAACAACAGCAGGTTGTAATTATACACTTAAAGTACGTCACTATGATAATGCAATCGTGTTTGATGCTGTATACGTCGAAATTTCTAAGAAAAATACTAACACTAACATTAAACATACTAACACAACACAAAGTAAATTTATCAGCGACAGGTACCAAAAGGCGTCAAAGCATGTTACACGACAAACCTTGATTTTCCCACATTCGTTTCACCAATTATTAATATTTTCAAGGTCGTCAACACATCTTCATCCATTTCTTTGACAACTTGAAACCTTCAGCAGAATAATATTGTCTCCCAGCTACACAAACACCAACAGAATCCCCCTACCTCCTTCGATGAGATGCTTTCTGCAATAAAACAAAACAAACGCACTTCGAATTACATTTCGTTACAGTTTTATTTACAAATGTTGGCTAATGAAATTAAATTTACCTGAGAAGACTTTAAGCTTGGAGATCTGTACAAGAACTTACTATACACAACTGATTTTATCAATAAGAGTTTATTGATTTCGACAGTATTTTTAAATATTAGAACATGGCTTAGTTAAAATATTATTTGGTATTATATACAAATCCACATACGATATAATTGCTTTCGTTACATTTCCGAACGCATATTAATGCAACTTGGCTTCTTCTGGAATTTAGTTTCAATAGCACCTTATTTTTTCTACGTTCTATGGTTTGGTCTCATGTGTGATGCATTTCGAAGTTTATTTAAAATGGAAAATATTCGAGGAAAAAAGAATGATGGACAAGGCCCCGAGACTTCTGAATCTATGAATGGCAGTGATACGAACAATGTTACTAATGACAGTGTATTTGTGCCAGGATATCCAACGATTGATGATTTTATTAAGGTACCCTTTCCATGTGATGCTGTTGATATTACTGGAGTGAAGTTGTTTTATAAACGTTTAGACAAAGGTTTCAGCTTTGAAAAGTTGTTAGTTTACATATTCACGTCATTCCGTATGAGGGAGGTGGTGGAGTGTTCCAGAGTACTAGCCTACCACTGTGGCGATCCGGGTTCGATTCCCTCCTGCAGTTGGGCTGCTGCCCTTTGGCAGGACATCGTAGCCCCTATTTTGTCTCCTCCCTTTTCAATCTGTCACGAGTCCATCCTCCCCCCCCTCAGTTTCTACCCCCCTCTCCCAACAACAGTTGTAATGATTTGACGGCTGAAATATCTAATGGAAATATGGTATTTTGCTAATGATACTCACGGGGTTTTTAACTGCAACTGTTGTGACTTATTCTGTAGCTGCCTTTGTGGTTCCACAAAGATAAATGGCTGAAAGGAATGGGTGTAAAAAAATTAAAGAATAGTTCAATATTGTCACAGTTTGCAAGATATGGTACAGTTAACAATTTCTAAGTCCCTGCAAATTTTTTCCTATCAGAAAATCTGTAGCTTTTTGTAACTTGTTTATGTAAACGTTTGTGTATAAACGAAAGTCAAAAAGTGCTCACTTTAAAATGACTAGTATATATACCAAAGTACAGGTGAATCTTCGCATTGCAGGCAGGGACAGCTGCTCTGGTGGAGTGCACCCAGTTGTCAAACAAGCTGCCGAGCAAGGACAGCTGGGAGTACTTCTGCACCTACCCATCCTTTCACAGTGCACTGAAGAAAGAAGGAAACAAGGTTCTAAAACTGTGAGTGTTACACTCTGCGTTCCATTCGCAAGGTCAAGCTGTCCTCTTTCAACTGTGATTATTCTCCTGATGCTCTTGCTGTCGTGTAGATCATCTTAGTTTTTATTTATTTATTTATTTATTTATTAAGCCACCCTTAAATTCCATTTTTTGAGCAAAGATGCTCAGGAATGTTGGTGTTGTCAATGATTGATTACACTATTGAACATGAAGAATACAGAAAAGAAACACATAATAAAAACAAGAAAAACATACACAATTTGAATAAATAAATTAAGTGCTTATCGGCAATACATAGTATGATTGAAAATATTTGAGTAGTCACATGTACATAATATAATTTAAATACAATAATGAGGAGACATCAATCCTTTATACTCGATCGAGTAATAGGCTTTTTGTACCAAGTAGTTTTTTAGTTTTATTTTTACTTTTTCTAAACTATTATTAAAATTTTGTTTAATCTCTACAGGTAACTTATTGAAAATCGTAAGTGCCATGTAATTAATATTTTTTTGAAATAACGTAAGTTGTTGCTGTGTAGTGTCTCATGATTAGTCCTTAAGTGTTCTTGGTGCAAAAATGTGATACTGTTATCATTGTAAATATTAATGCTATTATGTTCAATTGAGTTTAACATCCAAGTGTTCAGTGATGGTCAATGTTTGTACAGTAATGTTAGATGGGCTACCAGCAAGTAAAAGTGACAATTGTACCTTCTATGTTATGTATTGTAGATATGTATGTATATCATTTGACGAGTCCTATACTACTTGTACAATTTCTGTATATATTGTAGTCGACAGGACAGTAAAGAATTGAATTGAATTGAATTGAATTGAGGAAATGGGCAAATGAAGATTATTTTTGTTTCTTGTATTATAGTGGTATAAAGTGTTATTTGTACTGCTCTTAAAATTTAACCAATTTTCTTTAATTAAAACTAGGAGTGAGTAAATATATAGGCTTGGTAATGTTAATATTTTATTTTTAATAAAAAGTTGTTTACTTGGATCTCTGAGTTTTTTGTGGTTAATCACTATAACTGCCTTTTTTTTGATGTTTGAAGACATTCTTGGCTGTCACTGAGTTGCCCCAGAAAATTACACCATAAGATATTAATGAATAAAAAAGAAGAAATATATCATTTGTAGAACCTTTGAATCTGCTATATATATTAGTCACTTCGGTTTCGTAAACATATGTCTGGGAATTCTGACTTTTTAAGCTATTATTGAGAAAAAAAATGTTTACAGCAGCGTGTTGTCTTTTTTGAATTTTCTGCTCACATTACTGATGTATAACAGAATCCTATGCAACTTATCAACGCCTTGTGGGAGTTTTCGAAAGCTGGATGTAAAATTCCATGATCAAAATTAATTTGTGTGTGTAGTAGTAAACAGGATATTTTGAATACCCTATTTACTACACGATCACATTTTGTCACTTTGTAAGAACTTGCCATTTTAAACAAGCAAAGTGTTTTTTTTTTTTTTCATTGTTGACCAAAAACAGAAACTTTTTTTACAGTCATCCTTTATGTATAATATTTTCCCAGATTTGATGCCCACCACCATATCTCCAAATTTGGCGTCTACTTCTTAAAATCATGCTTTTGATAAATTTATTGAATTATCGGTATGATAGCTACATACACATTTCATTGAATTTATTTATTTTCAATAGATCCTTTTATTGAGTGCCTATTCCAGGATGTAAACCTTTCTAAACACATTAATATTTTCCTACCTAGGATCATAGCCTTGAACATTTCTTTGCAGTTAGCTTAAACTGCTATATAAAACTGCATTAGGCCTACTTATGTCTGTAAAAATTCTTAAACAGAGTAAAGTGAGTTAATCACTAACTATTTCTTTAAAGTTTTTTTAAAATTACGTACTGTATTTCATTACTGTTTAATTATGATAAGTATATCCTAATGTTGTTTGGTAGCTTATTGAATAGGTCTAAATTATTATTTTGATGCTGATAATATAGCATACTCCTTTTTGGTGTATATTAGTTTAAGCGATGTATATGAAGGCGCAAATGAAAATATTCACATTAAAATTTACCAAACATGCTGTATGTTTAATGAGCGACTAGGTATTCTATTTTACTGTACACTATGTTATGCATTTTATGAATTTTTTTTTTTTAAATTTATAATTAGAGAACATTAAAATTGTGTAGTTGCCGTCGCTGCGACTAGATTGTCTTCTGTGTTAAAAGTGTATCTGGTTGACTGCAGGATTCAGTGTTTCACTGAACGTTACAGTTGGCATCTTCAGGTCTCAAAACTGCTTTCATTTTATGTTTCTGTCAAGACAGACAACGCACTATATTTCAGTATTTACGTGGTATATAGCCCATTCTGTTTCATTTCATGATGCTGATTTGAGGAGTGGCTTGCTGTGTATAATTAAGTTTAAATGACCATTAGTTTTAAAGTAATAAATTCTGCTGTTTAACATGTTCAAGAACTTCATTGCCTATAGCAATGTGTATTTGGTTTTTAATGATCTATATTATAATCACGTAAATTGTTATAGGCCTTATTTCCACATTTAAAAAAAAAAAGCAATCTTTATATTTTGTGTGTGACAATACGTGTTTTATTGCAGGATCAGCAAGCTTCTTCGTAGTCAGAAGATCCAGGGTAACATTTTACAGCGTGACTTAGAGGAACAGCTAGATCTGATCATTGATGCCAATGACACTATACTGGAGCATGTGGTGAGTTTGTACCAAGTGTCAAACTTTGATGTGAATCTTAATACATTGTAAATTTGGCTACTTGATTATCCCTTGAGAAATGAGGGGATATGTTGAGTAAAACACTCAATACGGGAAAACCATGTTGCGCAAATACAGGTTCTTGTGGGAAATATAGGGTTAGGTTATAACATATTCGTACTTACATATTGGCTCCATGAGATCATAATTCTATTTAACTATGTGTACTCTGTTCTGTGTAAGGCTGCCTGAATTCAAAATTTCTCTTCTAAGGAAAAAGCTTGGCAGCTCCGTTACGTTCTAGAATTTTTCTCGACTTTCTGAAAAAAAAAAAAGGTTGCTGAAATCCTTTTTTGTAAACACACTTCTCAGACGAGAAATGTCAGAATATTGTAGCTTATGCTGCAAATACTGTAGTAATTTACACAACACTGTACACAGTTTTTCAGGCACGCAAGAAGCGTTAATTTTACGTGTAAAAAAATTAAGTTATTTTTTGCAGTGAACATGTTGCTTTTTCCAAATGTGTTTCCTTTCTTAACAAATCTTTGAATAAAAATAAACAGCTCATAATTATATATCTACTTAATGTGAAAGAAGAAAGCAAAATTATACATGATATTTTAATCACGTTTTGTTTTGATACAGATTTGATGTTACATTGATATCAGTATTGATAGATGTACAGTACAATTAACATTGTACACTTAATAATTATTATTGTGAAATACATATTAATTAAAATTGTACTGTACATTTTTTTCATGTTGTAATCTAAAATTTTGGAATGTTTTTATTTATACTGGACAAAATATGTGTGGCATTGATTTTGTTATTTGTAAGCGTCAATCTAAGCAATACACAATTAACAATAGTCACTTATGTAGATTGAATAGATTCAGTGATGTGCCAATTGAAATACAGTCGTATCCCGATACTACAAAAGTTCATAATAGCACAAAAATTTGTCTTAATTATGAGTTGTCATAAACACCGAATGTTTACATAAACAAGCAAGTTTTTAAGTTATTCACTTGATACAGTACATGGGATGGGAATTGTAACAATAAAGTTTAACTTGGCTGTTATAGAAAACAAACTGCCAAAACTGAGAAGGCGTGTGTTTATTAGGTGTAATATTCAATAATATATTTTTCCATAATCTCCATTAGTTTTTTGTGTTACAACATGGTAAAACGTAAGGTGAACAAAACAAAAAAAAAAGCAGTTGTGAGAGGCGGCAACTGAAACGAACAGCACTGCTAGCTCACTTGTGATTGCCTGAAAGGAAACAATGCTTCACTAGTAAGATGTCGTATGATTGGACAAAGAAAAGAATAGCGGTTTTTCGTATTACCCATACTATGAAATATTCAAAGCAAAAACAATTACGATTTTAGTATTTTAGTACATGTTTTCAACTGAGTACAGTTTATTTATCCATTCGTACATTATTTTGCCAAAATAAAAACCTATCGTTAAGAATTCAAAACGTTAAGTGCAAAAACGACACAAGATGTTCGTGAATATACTCAGGTTATGCTGGGTAGTATAAGACTTCAAATTCAGGCGTTCAAAAAGTGATCCAAATGAAGTTTGCTTGCATGCATTGCTGTGATTGGACAAATCTAAAGTGTACAAGAAACAACTCTTAACAGGTTAAGTTTCGTAAGTGTAACTTCTTAACTTCTTGTAGAGTAACATACACAGTAAAAGAATCATAATAAAACAAGATGCACACAAGCGATGCTGTGAACTCAACCGGCCATTTTCGTTTTTGTGCAGTACCAAGACGGCGTCCTTAACGATCAGGCCGAGCATGTCACGACAGCAATGCCAGATGAAACTGAATTCCCACCGTTGCCGTATCTCACGCTGTGCACAATATGCCGGTAAATTGAGATTCTCACGTGCACTTGTAATTAAGTTTACTTATAATTTTAAAAAAATTGCGTGTTATGTTGATGCTTGTGAATCTCTCATATCTACAAAAGTGCTCATGATGATACCACTTGTAATTACGGAACATTTTTAAAATAAGCTGCATACACAAACAATGAACAAAATCACTCGTAATTATGAATCTCTCGTAATATCCTGTACTTGTAGTAACGGGATTATACTGCACCGCTTTTAGTATTTTAGTTTTAACAAGTGTAGCTGCATTTCATCTCTTGTAAGACAACAGTATGCTTGGTTATCCCTTCATTTGCTTGTCTATTTAAATTGTTTTTCTCAAAATATTTTAATGTAATTTATAGCGTGCTTTGTTTTTATAATCTCCATTACTTTTTATACGTTTATTTCATTTCCACTTGCCTGTAAAACTTGAGGAGAATAATATAGCCTAAATGTCTGATTGATGTCAGTTCACACTAGTGACTGCAATTAACAATAATTACAGTAAATCCTCGTTTTATCGGACCTCCATTCAGCGGACTTCGTATTTAACGGACGAAATCTGGCGATACAAAATTATTCCACCGTCAGGTCTACTTGTCACATGCAGCACAAGACCTACCTGGTTATTGTGCTTTGGTGAGTGACATCAGGTGCGGGGTATGTGCCATGTCCGGGCAAGAATGATTGTCTGCCTGAATTATTTTACGGAACTGTATGATCAACAGCGCAAGACCTACCTGGTTATTGTGCTTTGGTGAGACGTCAAGCGTGTGCACAGATATCCGCGTAACATAAGAAGGTGTGCTGTAATCTCTATACAGACACGTGTAAACACACGGCCGTTAATACCTGGAGGGACAATCCCACACCTGAGCACTCACCCTAACCTCCGCACGACTTGAACACATATTCAGCAGTCAAACGTACACAACATGAACACTGGGGAAGGGTTCAACTCGCTACGGCAATTAAACTGACATTCCCGATAAAATGTACAAAATATATTGTCAGAAATAATCCGGGTACATAAGTAAACATAGCCAATACCAGGCTTAATCAGTACAAAATCCGAAGTCAATCGCTGTTATACCAGTAATACAAAAGTGACAAGAAAAAGCCTCACAGGCATCAAAAACACCAATACACTAACAGAAACGGTCAATGCCGCAGTTAACAGGCACAAATTAAGCAACTGGGCACGAGCCTATCGCTCGCCCCATACTTGCCTCCCGACCGCGACGACACATCCCCGAGGACAGTGTAGGGAAAGACTGGTAACGAAAGAAATGTAAATTAAGCAAACGCGAACAGAAAACAACACTTACCAGTCAACGAGGATGTGCAGCCGCGGGCGCGAGCAAGCACAGGTAACCCACACGAGAGCTCACTACTAACTGAACTCCTCTCCGGCCGCGAGGGACCGGCTCACACCGCGAAGGAGGGAGAGAGAAGGGTGGCGGGGAGGGGAGGCACGACGTCCGCCGAAGACGGCCGAAGGTCTAGAGAGGAGGGGCGGGCTACGTCAGAGAACGACGTCACACGAGGCCAAGTCACAGCTAATCGTTCGGCTACGCTCAGATACCAGAAGTCAAGGGGGGGGGGAAGCCACACAATAAGGGCAGACATACATCAACTCTGGCTGAGCCCAGCTCAAAGGTAAG
>PNEQ01115512.1:0-35503 GCA_003012365.1 Medauroidea extradentata
TGGCGTCACTAACGGCGTCACTAAAGGCGTCAGTGCTGGCATACCTTTCCAGAAGGTCTTCAGTCTTCAACACTAAAATAACTATCTCACCTTAGGCCAGCCGAGCTCTTCCACAAATACTTAGCTGCCTCCTAACCTAATACTGTATCTTGGCCCAAATAACTATTAAAAGTATTAGGATGGCGCTCAAAACGAAGACATATTTGAGCGACGCGAGTCACAAAACGTCTACATTACTCCATATCCTGGCCAAGACTCCCCTTCTCTTACCCTTTCGGCTTTCTCTAAAGCCACCGTGACGTCATAATCACGAGCCTATCTAGGCATAGTGGGTAGAGATTATAAAAAAAAAAAAACTCTAACCAAAACGCGAGAAAAACAAAAAAAAACTTAAACTAACCCTTAGGATGTGAATCCTAACATAATTAAAAAAATAACAAAAAAATAAATAAATAAATTAGCTAGCAAGTAGAAGGGTGCATTCATTAACTAACGGCCTAATTCAGAAAACAAAAACAAACGTTCATTAACTTGCTTACTAGCAAAAAAAAAAAAGCAAAAAAAAAAAAACTTAAATTAATTAAAACCCAAAAAAAAAAAAAAAAAAAAAAAAAAAAAAAAAAAAAAAAAAAAAAAAAAAAAAAAAAAAAAAAAAAAAAAAAAAAAAAAAAAAAAAAAAACTTAAATTAATTACAACCCAAAAAAAAAAAAAAAGAAAACACTAACCTACAATATTATTAAAAAAAAAAAAATCTATCTTTCTATAGCGAAATGCTATAAGGCTAGACGTATTTTGTGAAAGAGCTAAGGATGAACCAAACTCGCATATCATGCCTTGCCCTAAGCACACGTCACATAACTATCGTGTTTATCGCCGATAGCACGCCTTTATGAAACGCTCTGATCTGACCCAATATTTTTTCGTGCAATATTAAAGGTGAAGGTGCGTTTTGCGTGTCTATATATTTTTTAAGATTCTACACAAATATGCCCATACATTAAATGATCGCAAGTAACTCATAGTCATCACATTTGAGGGACTGAGATTCATAGTGGTCTAAGCCACAATTATTTAGTACTGTCGTTATTATTCGTATTATTCACATTTTCCAAACGAATATTCTATAGCAAATAGATCACTCATAACTGAATTTCTGAATTCCATTTGCGCATTTAAAGAATGTGAATTTTTCGTGTGATCACAAAGAATTGTTTAAGAGGAAACTATTCCAAATTACTTACACCAGTATAAATCTAAGCCCTCATTTAGCTGCAGTTACACAGTGTATCGAAGTAACTAGAGAACCTGAAAAGGGTTGACACGTGTGTAAAGTTATTTTATTGATTGAAGAGATTTTGGTCAGCAAGTAACATCTAGGTTTTTTAGCGCTGGTGAGAGGCGTCGTGACGTGAGTATGGAGCAGCGCTGGAATGTGAAGGGGTGGAGGAAACGCGAGATGCTCGAGAAATCTTGTCGACCAGCGGCATCGTCCGGCATGATTCCCACATGCGAAAATCCGGGGACCGACCCCGCCAGGAATCGAATTCGGATGAAAGAAGGCGAGTGCTCTAGCCACTTCGCCAACTACGGCCTCTAAAGGTTTTTAATACCATTTTTAAGCAGATATCACTTACGTGCGGTGACCTGCGTAAATAACCCCCTTAAGAGGATATGGTACATAATTCAGCGTAAAAGCATCAGATTAAAATTGTAGGTTTCTCAACTCCAACATACAAATCTGAAAAAAAAAAAAAAAAAAAAACAACTAAATCTTAGACAATAAATGTTACCATTATTCTTTTTTTTCTCAAATAATTCATTTCTGAAGAAAAATCACTGTCTCAGAAATCTCGTACATTTAATTGCTGCGGAATAGCTCATGCGTAAGAAATTCATCATCGGGCGTTTGCTCATTAATTTGGCTAGTATTATTAACTAGGGTTGTTGATTTGTAGTTTTTATTTATTGACTTTCAAAAACATGCAGATTTATAATTATGTTTTTTAGCGTTTATTTATCTACCACACAGCATTAAGGCGGCCGCCTGGTTGGCGCTCTAAATGCATACATGTTCGGAGTTACGTTTCATGTCATAGCGCAGTAAATGTGTGACCATAATGCTTATCTATGAAAAGGAAACACACTTCAGGCTACTTGTAAATATTACATTTAGGCACTGGAAGAAAACTTTCATCAAAGGCCTAGATCTTTGCTAAAATCGGCTTCTTCAGACATTTGTTTCTGAATACATATGTACCAGATTCGTGTCAAATTGAGGTCTACAACTACATTTGACTTTGGTGTAGTAGAAGGTTAAATAAACTGACAGTGTCTCTGCTTAGCATCCCAAAGTAGAAACGTTGTACACTGCGCGAGAATTCACGACTTTGGACGTAAAGACGACGTCACAATATTTGTGCCGGCCGGCATCGCTCGTTAGCGCCTCACCTCACACTCAAACTTTTTTTTTTTTTTTTTTTTTTTCGAATAACGCATTTCTGAAGAACAATCACTGACACCGAAATTTCGTACATTTAATTGCTGCGGAACAGACTATGCGTAACAAATGCATCACCGGGCCTTTGCTCATTGAGTTCGCTAGAATCATAAACAGGGATTGTTGATTTGTAGTATTTCATTATTTACTTTCAAAAACATGCATGTTTAAAATTATGTTTGTAGTGTTTATTTATCTACTACATATCCTTAAGGCGGCTGCCTGGCTGGCTCTCGAACTGCGTGCAACGTGTTCGAAGTTACGTTTATTCTCAGAGACCAGTAGGTGTGCGTTCATAATGCTTGTCTACGAATAAAATTAATAAATTTCGGACTACTTGTAAATATGACATTTAAGACACTGGGAGAATAATTTCATAAAATTCCTCGAACTTTGCTAAAATCGACTTTTCCAGGCGGTTGTTTCTGAAGACATATGTACCATATTTGTGCCTAATTGAGATCCACAATTACGTTGGACTTCGCGATAGTGGCGGGTTAAATAAAATGGTCACACCTTAGAATTACAAAGTAAAATGCTATGGCGAAAACAAGGCGAGAGCATTTACGACTTTTAGGTGTAGAGGCGATGTCACAGTACATGTGCCGCCGGCCAGAGATTTTCACTTCACACTCTAATACTGCATGTATCATGCAACTGCCTTAAGTGCTGACAAAATGCACCTGCTTACACACCACTTATGACTGCGTAACAAAAAATAAATAAAATCGACATTTACTTGGTATACATATTGTAGCTTACATGTATACAATAAATACCGAAAAAATATTTACTGAACTTGTGTTCCCAGGATTAAGTAAAAACAAAGCAACTAGTTCATAGTAATATGCTAAATATACTGCATAATCACTGGCATTTTTTGTACATAAAGATGAAAACCTTTTTGTTCACCTCGAGTTGTAGCAAACTAGTGTAGTGTGAAAGGCCAACATGCATGTCAGTAGCTAACATACAGAGACATACATTGTATAAGTACTAGGTAGAACGAGGTATGGAGGGTTTCATTGGTATATCGGTCACGTGACTTGCAGCCAATTAGGAGTATGGAATAATTCTATCCGTTAGTCAGTCGAAAGTTAGTCAAGTTTCTTTAATTTACGAACGGGCGGATGAAATACAGCTTTCTAAATTACCCACGCTGAGTAGAAGGCTGTGGAATTACATTAATTAGTCTGTGGTATTTAGTTTACACCCAAAAGTATTTAGAAACCGGTTTTCCCGCTAATACTCCGAAAATGCATAGGATAGCTAGCTTCTTATAGAGTAGAATTTTGGATAGACGGATGCGACGGATCGTTGTAAAAACACCTTCATTAAGTCCATAAGGCAGTTCATTAGCAAGGCTGCACAGCTATTTACCACAAGCTCTTCTGTCTTACTGTCAGCACGTTTTACTATCCTACGGAAGGCAATACTCGGAAACCTGTTTTTAGTCGGTATTTGTCTATTTCTTGTCGGCAGCGAGGTCATTAGAGAATATTACCCACAACTGTACAGGACGCCACGGTGGCTGAATGGTTAGACCATTCGCCTCTCGCCAAGGCGATCCGGGTTCGATTCCCGGCGGGGAATCGTGCCGGACGATGCCGTTGGTCGGAGGGTTTTCTCGGGGATCTCCCGTTTTCCCCAGCCCTTTCATTCGCTGCTCCACACTCACCTCATGTCACCCCTCACCAACGCTGAAGACCTCGATGTTAAGCGCTGACCAAAATATCTCACTCACTCACTCACCCACAACTTTACACAAATCGGGAGATGAATCGGCCTTGACCTATGTCAAGCAACCGTCCCCAACATTCGCCTGAAGCGATTTTACAAAACAATGAAAAGACCGAATTCAGGATAGCTGGAGCCAGGAATCTAACCCGTGTCCTTCAGAATGCGAGACAATTGTGTTTATGTTGACATAGATTTTTTATAAAATAAATTTTGCGTTCAAAATAGTGCGAAAGTCATGTTTCGTTGCTACGGAAAACCTAAGTCTGTAATTCGGTATTCGTGTCCGAAATTAGGTTTTTTATACGGCATATGCGATGAAACTAGGGTTTCAGGAGTAAATGCGGCATGGCGAGCAAAAAATGAAAAGAGATTAACGAAAACGCAATATAAACAAGATATGCTATACCACTGTCATTGATTGTAAAACTTTTTTTTTGCTATGCACTTAAGAAATATGTAGGAGCATTACTTGAGTTTTAAAAAAACGTTGTTAACTATTACTTTAGACAATGTTAATAAAATGATGATACTTATCAGTAGAAATTCTTGGTAATTTTTCTTCTAATTTCGTTACCTTACATAAACAAAAAATTATTATTATACCTTGTACATATTTACTCTTGTTCTCATGTTAATTTCTGCATTATACAGTTACCGAAACACGAGTTTCCGAATTCCAGTTGCGCATTGCGGAGTTAAAATTTAACCCAACCCTTAATCCCCAAATTTGGTTTTTCCAAACACGACTTTCGGGGGACCTACTACAAGACGTGGCGTTCATTTCTACTCCTATCCGCTCATTCACCAAAAAACGAAGGAAGTTCGTTACTTAGGCCGCGGTTACACGGGCCTCGGAACTAGTTTAAATTAAACTTGCTCAGCCGTATGTGTGGTCATACGGTGTCTGCAGTAGTTCATATCGTTGCTGCGTAGTTCATATCGTTGCTGCTTCCGATTCAAACTGAACAGGTTGTAAATGTTCTTCACCTAAAGAGCTATCTGTATGCCTTGCTGTGATTGGCTCGTTAAACGTCAACAAGCATTGCGCACAAGATGGCTGACAACCCCGTGTTATGTTGCAGCAGCGGAAATAAAATTAACAACTAAGTTATCAAAATGTTTTGTTGGCTACGTATAAGTAAAAATAGTTTCATATTAAAATATGAGCCCTTCAATATATTTGCAACAGAAAAATTATGTATGCCATTTCCAGTACTCTTGTATGCATGCAGCAGGCAGGTGGTAGTTCGCGGTAAAAGTAACTTTTCGAAAATCCTTGCCACGTTCCATAAAGTGTAATATTGGTTTAAATGTTTTGTGTCACGATGAATTTTTGTCACCACGTAACACATTGCACCAACATATGAGTGTGTTACAAGCTTTGGGACGGGGTAAGTAGAGCTTTCAAAAGATTATGTTTATCGCGATCAACGCAACTTGTAATATGTGAACAAGTGAGTTCAAAAAATGTAACTTAAATTTGACGTGTCTCCAGCTACTTTCCTCTGTTAACCTTTTGACATAGGTTAAACGGTTAAACCAAACATAACCTTAAAACCATATACTGTCGTAACAGAACACAATCGATTTTGACTGCGACAATCGAGTACCATGTAGCCATGCGAACGTGTTCACTACGGCAGCTATACACCGAACGTGTTTAAAAATGGCTGACTAAACCTCTTTCGGTTCTCTACTTCAGGCCGCCGTGTAACCGCGGCCTTAAGTAATGAGGAAATAAGGATAACGGTCCAACTACGTTTGACAAACGTAAAATGTTTGTTCATGTATACCCAGCTTCACGTATACAACTTCAGTAAAATTTTACATATCTGAGGGGACCTTCTGTTTTACAACATAACATAATATCAGTCAAATTGCTACATCTTAGTAAGTGCCATCATTACTGTAAGAATTAATTTATATTGTGTGAAATGCAGTAAGCCACTTGACTAGGCATGCAATACGTTAGCTAAACAAAATTACTAATCGTTGAAAGAAGTACAGGCTGGCGGTGTATAACAGCTAACGTTCCACATGCTTAGTTATTTGTTTTACAGCATTTCACATAACATAAATAAACTCTGAGAGTTGAATCAAGGTGGATCATATTTCAGTACAGTATGGCGAATGCTGTTGTACGGGTATGTCGAAAATTGAGATGCAAGTAACTTAGTTAATCTACTAAAAGGCCTCAAAATGAATTCAATTTTTATGTACTGGTGGAAGCTTACCAAATTAAATGTGCTTAGTATCAGTTATCAATCGACGTTATTGGTCGTAGATAATGTAAATGTGTATTTTATAATGTTTGCATAATGTTAAACAAAACATTTCCGTAACCTCTTTACAGTAATAATTTACCAGAATTTAAGATTAAATGCACATTCATTAGCCTATTTAGACCAATTACGTGGTTCAATTAAATTTCATTGCATTTATGGACTTACTGGCCCGTCGAAATTGACATTTTATCAGTGTGGCTTAAAAAACACATTACAAAATTTTTGAAAAAAAAAAAAAAAATTGTTTTTATACTTACTTTAATTCTCTAGCAATAAAGTTTAACTACAAGAATAAATTTTTCCTATAATTTTGTTACACTTTATGAAAGTATATAATAAATATTCTTGAACTCGCAAAGTAACTTATGATTCTTATTTGGTAATTTACAAACCACCTCTAGCTGTGTCATGTGCGAGAAATGTCTCTCTTTGAGTTGAATTTGTACTCTTTATGCTTACGATATACAGATGAATTAAAACTGTTTTAAATCTCGATTCAACTTTCGAAACTTGTCAACATAAAATTACAAAAGTTAAAAGTTCAAGAGCATTTGTCTCACAAGTGTTGTTTCTCAGCTAACTTTGTCTCACTACGAATTAAAAATCCTGTTTCAAAACACAAACAGTAAGAACTTAAGGTATTACATAGTTCTTTCTTGTTTGCACCTCATTAAGAGTACTTCAAATAATTTTATTTTGCAGGTTTTGTATTACGCGTCAAGAGAAGCAACTTGAAATTAATTTGTTATGCACAGGATAGGTAAGGTGTTGGAAATTTGCCTGTGTATTAAATTCCAAGCATAGCCTACAGCAAGAAACTCACTTCAAACTTTCTTTGCTTCATTCGGTAAAAAACTCCGTGTCACAACTTTATTGAAGAACTTTAGTAATTAAACACAGGTACTTACATGCGGTTTTGGTTTAAGCTGAAATTAATATTAACCTTTTGTTACTCATTATTCGTTTAGTATCTGTCGTTAAATTTTCTCTGTGCAGCAATTTATATATGTGCTGGTGAAATGTACTTCCATTGATGACTTCAAGGCACACTGTTTCAGAAGATAATCCTGACAAACTTAATGTAAAATATAAACACAGTACAAGTAAATATTTTATTGGAGTTTTGGCCACACACATTCATAGTGAATGCATGACTTGGTGTTACCGAAGCTACACAGACGTTTGCTGTGACTTCTAGGTGGATGTATTTACTGATATCAGTGAAGCTACTCTCTTAGAGCTGAGACAGTTCAAGTTCAAGTATATTAGTAACGTATCAAACATAACGTCATGCTCCTTAAGGCGACCGCCCACCCCACGCTTCAAATGCACGTGTGCCCATTGTGCCAACGTACGAAAAGAAAACAAACTTCAGACAAGGTCGGAACCTTATTATTAAGACGTCACGGTCATTAAAAACACTGTTTCTAAGCCGTCCAACATGCCTAAAAACGACCTTTTCACACTTCCGTACTTCAAAATGTACTAACCGGATGTATGTGAAACTCAGGTTGCGACCTGCACTGAACTTAGTTGCAGACTTTCCACCAATAAAATTATATGGTCACCGCTTAGTGTCCCATAGTAAAAACAGTCCGGCGGGAAGCTTGCACGCTAGTTCAGCGCTTGGCTCGTTGAGGCGACGTGGCATTTGATGCGCGCTTCAAGGTCGACCTTACTGCTCCGTCGCTTTCGAGCCTCTCACGCGCGGGTAGACGGCGCCCTTAAAGATAAAAGGGTTACACACATTCTATTAAAATACATTGATTGGCTTACTGCAAGAGGAACATCAGCAAGCAAATGTAGGAAAGTTTCGTTCAAAACCCATTAAGTCAATCCAAGAAGATATTGACGACTACACACACTTTTCTATTTTTTTTTCAGTCGGTTTATAAAGTCGCCAGAATGCTGTGTATTTTAGTTTTGTATTCTCAGGTTTACTTTGGTTAACTCGAGTGAGTGAGAGATTTTTGGTCAGCGCTTAACATCGAGGTCTTCAGCGCTGATGACATGACGTGAGTATGGAGCAGCGCCGGAATGAAATGACAGGAGAAACGGGAGATCCCCGAGAAAACCCGCCGACCAACGGCGTCGTCCGGCACGATGCCCACATGCGAAAATCCAGGGACCGACCCCGCCGGGAATCGAACCCGGATCGCCTTGATGGGAGGCGAGAGATCTGACCCCTCGACCACCGCGGACTCTTGAGGACATCTACATGTAAAAAAATTGTTTTTGTTATTTGGTGAGTTACAAAATTTTCCTATATTTTCTCGACACTATCTGCAAATTTTGTTTTTGTTTATAACATGCTGTCTCGGTAACTTGGCGAACGGCAGCCAAAAAACAAGGGGGTCAAGTTTTCAGGCGAGTGTCCAGACATGTTTTTCTACGGCCGTGATAGTAACAGAAGCGACAAGACGTGATTTATATCACGGCCATAGAGGAACAGGTCTGGACACTTGGGGTTGAAAATTGACCCTCATATGACTGATTGGCGCCATTAGCACTCTGGTGTTATTATAACATTGCGTAAATGAACTACGAGTAGCAAATTCGTGTCATAGCCGCTAGAAGCACTGGCAGTACAACGCTATATAACATTCCTAAAATAACACTACATTGCTAGTGGCGCTTTCAGTCACACAGAGGTCAACTTGGTAGCATCGGTAGATAGGCTAGTGTCCAGACCACGGTCGTAGAAGAACAGGTCTGGACACTCGCCTATCTAACAATGCATTTTGTTTGACCCCCTTGTTGTTTGGCTGTAGTTCTTAAAGTTACCTAGAATGTTGTGTTTTATTGGCGCTGTATTCCGGGCGGTCGGACTCAAACTCTGCCCACTTTTTTCCATTGTCAACTTTATAAAGTAAATAAAGATTTCAGGAGCCATGATTTAAAATTGTGAGCGAAGGAAATATTTCATAAATTGATACAAATACGTTTTGATAAATTGTTTTTCTTAGCGGGAGGGAAGTGGGCGGAGAACTGCAGCCAAACAACAAGGGGGTCAAGTTTCTAGGCGAGTATCCAGACCTGTTCTTCCACGACCGTGGTCCAGACCTGCTATTATAAGACAATGGTTTGTATCGTACTTGTTTTCTCATTTGCCTGGCATGATGTCGGAATTCGTGGAAGTTTTTTTAGATTTAAATTTGGTAGGCCCGATTTAAAAATCTGTGAGGAAATTCACACGTAAGTTATGTCACACTTACCGTTTCTAAACGTTAAATTATGCACAAACAAATTACATTACTCTTCTAAATATAAACGGTTGTTTAAACCAGTGACACAAGTTCCATATGACTTTTTTTACTTTCCGTATGCTCCAAAAGCTGGTACAATAACAATGAATAGATAGCTTCATTATGTCACTGCTAATATAGAGAATTTTTATCTTATGTTGAAACTCGAATCGCCAAGTTTATAATATTTAAGTACTTAGTTATGCACAAACTAATGTCAGTGTTTCAAGTGCTACAAGTCGTCATATAAACCAATGTCTTTAATTTACGTGTCATTGCTTACATTCCTGTACGCCCTGAGAGCTGGTACGATATAGGTCGTTCGGGATAAAGTTAGCACTAAATATTAGACTTTTGAAAAATATTACTAGTCGTTCCTAAATGCGTATATGGTTGCCTTACTTCTTGTATGGTTGGCAGCGAATTTGCGCTATATAGTTCCTTGTATTTTCCTATTTAAATACAACGAACTTGAAACAGAATGAACCTAAATCGACATATTTGTGTTTTTTTATATATGTTAATTAACTTTGTTTTATAAAACCAAATAGGTTCCGAGTGACTGCGTATCTTACCTTACACACGCAAACATAAAGTGCCGTGTCCAGAATGATCAGGCACTTTCAGGCGTCAGCCCGTTACGCACGGAAAGATACGAATTGGCTGAAAACAGAACTTAAGCAGGGCTTGTTTGAGTGCTCACTTTATCCTGAAGCTACTATAACAACCAACGAGGTATATAGTTAATAACATAGAGGGGCGGAAACGCTTCCAAAGTGAAGCCCAATTGAACGGCGGTTTTGACCCCAGAAAACATGGCGAACTGCAGTGTGGCCAAAATTATGTTAAAAATCCGTCATTACGTTCGCATAAAATCCGTTACTTTATAGCGCCACTATATTCCTGCTAAACATAGGAAAAAATGCCAATAATTATTGTAATATATTATGCTGTAATAATGTTTAAATTAGCATTATCGCTCTCCTCTCTCGACCGGAAATAAGAGTATGCCATTTTATCTAGAATCAAAATACCACGTTCAATTGGGCTTCACCTCAGAGTCTTGGAGATTGCTGTTTCCGCCCCTCTATGTTTACTATATAGCTCGTTGATAACAATAATAAAAAACTTGCCTTGTTGCTTCCGATAGTACTACTTATTCTGTGGCAAGAGTATCTGCTGGAAGATAACCGCCCGCATGCAATAGTCTCGTCCTAGGAGGAAGACAGAGCCAACAGAGGACATTGGAGCTGGAGATATTTCTCCAGGTTTGCTAGCGAGTCGATCTCTTCTTCCCTCCTGCAGACAATACCTGCTTAACAAAGCCCTTCCGCTGAGGGTGTAAGTGAGAGAGAGGGTGTTATCACGGAGAATCGCGCTACCTTGAGAAGTTAGTTAATTATCCCCTGCCAGTTTATCACCTCTGCCGCGAAAACAATTAGCTCATTTACTACCCTACCACACAACTACACCACTGCCGGGCGTGTTTTGGAATAACTCTTGTTTCTTGCATAAGGCTGATAGAGTTAACTAGACTAAGGTTTCTTTTCCTGACAAGGATGTTCTAACACCCTAAGTATGTCAGGTTATGATTGGACCCGTGCAATTGATTAGTTTCTCGGTTAACTTTTTGTATTAAGCAAACTTCGCTTGGATTCCTTCTTAAACGATTCGAGTCAAAATATTACCCTACCCGTGCCTAACCGAGTAACGTTCTTTGTAAACGCCTGAAGCCTACACTCGAATATGACTTGAGTAAAGTTGGGCTCAGTTTTCATACCGCGTATGGTTACTGATTCATTAATTTCTAAGGTGTTTATTTAGACCTCAAACACGTCGACACTTGCTGTGTTTTATTGGTCGTTATGACATCGGCTGCCGCTCCTACCGGAAGTATACGTCACCGCCTGGGGCTCTGTCACACCAGTGCTGGAAGTCACACCAGTGCTGGAAACTTACCATTGATTCGCCATCAACTTGGGCGTGCCCATCTATTGCTACCAATCACTAGATGCACGTATTCACCATCAAGATCGGCCTAGACTTCTGAGGTTTAACACTCACTGTAATAATTAAAAACTTAAGCCTCAATTACTTTTATGTTATAATTTTCTTAAGAATGTTATGTGGTCTTTATTATTTTCTTTTGCAAATACCAAAACGAGCTAGATCGCTAGCTATACAAGTATACTATGAAATAATATTGAAACAAGGTACGCGAAGTGACATCTCTATTCACATCTAAGCCTCATAGCACTTAGTTAATAATTTATTTGAATGGGAATTAATATAGAAAATGCAATTGTAGAATTAAATGATGCACATACATTTCACCTAGCCAATTAAAAATTATTGGTGTGTCGTACTTAATTATTTTGGTGTAACCACTGAAATGTCATCGTTTAGGAAATAAAGTGCTAAAAGAAATATTACAGAATAAAGTAATTTTAAAAAAAAGTTTCTTTTTATGTAAGAAAATGTAGAAAAAAAAGTAATCCGACTATCCAGCTAACAATTTTATTGTCACTCGATTCACCTCCATGAACGCTCGCACCATTTTTCCGAAGTCATAGCGTGATATCACGGAATGTCCTGTGGTTAGTCGTAGTTACTGTACCATACTGCTCTTGCTTCTCCGTCTGTTAATTTAACTTCATTATATAGAAGGAACTAGAATATCGATGAGGTTTTTCTAAATACTTTTAAAGGGACCACAGTGGTGTAGTTATCACACCATTCGCCTTCCACTGAGGCATTCCAGGATCTGAGTGGTTTACTGTTTCGTTATTTGGCAAGTTTTTTCTTGAGCTGCTCCCACCTTTCCTATTTTGCTTTTGTACTATACGCATCGAATGTCATCCTTACCAGTTTTAAAGAGCTCGCTGTCAAGCGCAGTCCAGATGCTCAAATATTCTCCAAATATTTATTATTTTAATGTTTATCAATGCGTTGTTGCCGATTCTGTCTCCGGCTTTATCGTCAGTGGTTTGATTACATATATAAAGTTATAATGCGGTGGAATTAGCTTCTCTAAACTAAAAGGAATTTCCTAATTTCTATACACGTACCGAGAGACATTCGAATATGTTCAGGAACATGCAGAAGTTTTATTTTATAATTTTAGTTTAAAACAAAGGCATGCATGTTCTCTTGTTTCGTAGAACTTCATTTTGTTAATGCCTACATTTCAGTGTTAACGCTAAATAATTCACTTGGAAAAGTTCCATTGGTAGGTCGGACTAGGTATACATAATTTAAGTTGCAATACTTTGAATGAATACTGACATTGTAATTTTGCAGAGTATGTGTATGACTATCTGGTTGTCAAACTTTCCTCAGCCACACAGAATACCTGTCACTCTAGTCGCCGCTATCCGCCCTTCGCTCATGCCTACACGTGAATTATAGATCCGGGCAGGAAAGACATCTCTTACTCAGGGACCAATATTTCACTAGAGAACAGTGAAAACGCTAAATCGATAGCTACAAGCGCTAGAGCCTAGGCCGTTGAAATTATTTACTTTGGAAGGCAAGTCCATCAGAGAATATCTACGAAACTATAGCCATCGATGATCAACCATATAAATACAAGGAGTGCGTGGGAAGTCTCCCATTCGCTATTCAAGTTTCTTTACAAACTTGTAGGTCAACAGATGCAAATGTTAATGTAGTGTAGAATATATGTGAAATTCATGGTTAGCGACAGTCATTTATTACTATAGCAAATATATTGTTTCCATTAGTCAATTACCAAAGTGAGTGACAAACGTAATTGTAAAGAAAACCTGGTGAATTTTACAGGACTGCAATGAAGATATCTGTGTCTCCGAACAGTATCTGTTCAGCTGCAAGACTTTTCTTTGTAGTGACGAAAATTTTAGGGCTTGCACCTGTAAAACACCGGCTAGGCGATGACCTCCGAACCTGCAGAAGTCGTACTGGAGGTACTGTACAGTCGGTTTCTTACATAGTTTGCCTGACAATTGTATTCACAACCTGTTCCTATCACATTTATATCCTCAAAGATATGAGGTTAATTCTGGATGCAATTACTCTCTGGCTCAGCTACGCAGTGAACATCAGTTGGCTTGTCGCCATCCTAGCTACGAGCTTGGATTCTCGGCTAAATGAGATAATTGCAAGAATACGGCACATGGACGAAGTGATGCTCGCTAGTTTATGGGTAAACTACAAACAAGTCCGCACATTTCGGTCAATCCAATTATGTTGCGCAGCGGTCTTCTTGAGTTGTCTTTTCTCCGTCAACATCTATTTCCGGTACAGCACTTACACATTTTCGGTATTTGGGGATTTAGTGGTTAATACGATCACACGAGTGGGAGTGTTGCTGTATGTAAATACGATTCTACTTATCGGCAAGTTAATGGATCATTTCAACGAGGGGATTCGAGATCTTTGTGCACAGGACACACGTGTTAATCACCAGTCGGTCAGGATGACGTCTCTGAGCAGTTGTTCAATGAACTCTACCAGCAGGCGTTCTACTCGTTGGTCCCGTAGACTTCCGGTGTACCCTGTGCGTCAAGCCCCAACGATTCATGATCACATGAATTTCGACCACATACTAGTTCGCTGAAACGTTTGCGAGACCAGTTCTACTACCTTCATGAAACCATCCTGCTGGTGGACAAGGTTTTTGGATTTAAGGTGTTGCTTACGCTTACGTCTTCCACAATGTTTCTTCTGTATCGCACTAATATAATCCTCGCAATGTTGAAGAAGGACGCGCAGGCGAAAATGCTCAAAAATATGTCTTACATAGTCGACGTTGTATTGCGGAGTATCAGTGACATTCTGAACATAATAGCAGTGATTTTCTTGCCGCAACATGTTGCCGACAAGAAAAACAAGACCATCTCGCTGTTGCAGAAAGCAAGTCTGCAGAGAATTCTACCACCAACCGTCCGGACGGAGCTGTTCATATTTTTCCAGCAGGTGTGGTACTGTGGACTGGATTTCAGCGCTTGGGGATTCTTCTCCTTGGATCGTCATACCTTCTTCTCACTCATTGGCTCCCTAGCAGCCTACGTTGTTGTACTTGTCCAGCTGCACTAAGAGTCAGAATAAAATTAACATTTGTCGGCACCAGTTAAGGTTTGTTTTGCTGCTTATTTTATTCCACCTGACCTTAACCGCTACTGAAGTGCAAATTCAGAATGTAAGAATTTATGTATGTAAATATGTAATTTTAAGAGTATATTAAAACATAGCTACATTCCAAAATCTAAAACTTTACATCAACATAGTAGTTACATGAATGAAAATCGTTATAAAACATGAGTAATACATAGTAACGTTAGTAAAGCAAAACATTTGCTATATGATCATGATTTATTTTTCCCAGTGATTTGTAGCATGATTATTCGATGTGCTTAAAGAAGTACGTAGAGAACGGTGTTAGTGCCGAATATTTCGTCACACACATAGTATTTAGGTTATTTCAAATTGCAAAAATAATAAATCCCTGCATATGTAATTAGCAACGCTGGGTGAAATTATTGATTTGTTGTAATTCGTAAATGTATATGATCATTCGGCTGTCAGAGCTCTCTGCTAAGCGATGTCTGAATAGCCCCGTATAAAATGAAATACTTAAATATTTATTGTTGTAAGTTTTTAGCTACTGCATCTACTCTAAGATACATTTTCAGTGACGTACACCTAGTAACCTACGGAATTTCCAAATTTTCTTCTACGTTAATAATTCCATTAAATAGATAACTAAACGATCTCAGCTTGTGATCAAAGTAGTAACAATGTAACTTCTAATATAAATTTCCACAGAACAGTACACAGTAATACCGTTAAGAATCTGTTACTTTATAATTCGTATTTTTATATGGAGTTGTGTTTGTTTTCTCTTTACTTTATAGAACTTCCTTTTCTAAATATTCCAGTGGGCACACAACAATTTACTACAAAGGGGAACCAATTTTTTTTACGGCAGAGCAAACTGGGTGTACTATATTCACCTTAAAAGTGCTTTGTTGAAAAAGATTTTTGAGCAAAATTATTTATAAGAAAAGTGATGTTATCCGTTTGAATGAATACAGACGTTGTGAAGCCACCCCGGTTTAGTTTTTATATCGTGTTTGAATATCTGGCGCGTACAAGGTCCTGTCACTATAGTGGCACCTATTCTTCCGCAAGTAAGAGGCATTCACTCAGGATCCAATATTTCACGAGAACACGAAGGGAATACTAAAGCGATAGCGACATTGAATATTCCATACGTGATTGATTTTTATCATATTATAATCGACGCTTTTCGAAAAGGGTTTTTGGCTAAGCGATATAGATTATATTGAGCACAAAAAAATACGAGAAATGCGTGGAATATTCCGTAAAAATCAATCCAGTTTCATTACTAGCCCGTAAATTGTCAAATCCGCGTGCGGTGACGATCACTTGGTTCCTCTACGTTTCCAGTAGTCAAGTTGAATTGTGAGCAAAATTCCAATTCTTGGGTACAGGCTATACCTAACACATTATATGTGACGGCAATGAAGAGATCCGTGGCTCCAAACAGTATATGCTCAGCTGCAAAGTCTTTGATAGCAGTACTGAAAGTTTCAGGCCTTGCGCCTATAAACTACCGACAATGTGATGACCTCCGAATTTACAGAAGTCGCACCGGAGGCATTCTACAGTCGGTGACTTACATCGCTCTCGTGACCATCATATGTGCGTGTTGTTCATATCGGATATATGTCATCAACGAAGTGAGGTCAGTTTTGGACGCGATATCCCATTGGTTCGTCTTCGTAGTTGGCATCAGTTGGCCTGCCGCTGTCCTGGCCTCGAGCATGGACCCTCGACTCAGCGAGATCATCGCAAGAATACGGCACATTGACGAAGTAATGTTCTCTAGGTCATGGGTCAACTACGGACAAGTCCGCAAATTTCTGTACGTACAAATATGCTGCATGGTCGTCTT
Organism: Medauroidea extradentata; assembly: GCA_003012365.1. Lineage (NCBI taxonomy): Eukaryota > Metazoa > Arthropoda > Insecta > Phasmatodea > Phasmatidae > Medauroidea > Medauroidea extradentata. The sequence continues at coordinate 16,727 of PNEQ01115512.1, forward strand.
ACTTTCTTTCATTTTCTCCGTCCACCTCTACTTTCAATTCAGCACTCACAATTTGTCGGCATTTCGGAGCATACTCGTTAGCATAATCACACGTGTGGGTGTATTGTTGTACGCAGACATGATCCTGCTTACTGTAAAGTTCATAGATCACTTGAACAAGAAGATTGGAGATCTCTACGTGCAGGGCTCACTTAGCTATCATCAGTCACTCGGAATGACGTCTTCAAGCAGCTCTACGACGAATTCTGAGATCCGAAACGTCACCATATGGTGCAGCAGAATATCAGCTTATCGTAAAAATCAAGATGCAACACGTCATCTACAATATAGTTTTGTCGATGGAACTATTATTCCGCTTAAGCGCTTGAGGGAACAATTCTACTACCTACGTGAAACCATGCTGATGGTGAACCAAGTTTTTGGATTACAAGTTTTACTTACTCTAGCATCCTCTGTTATATCAGTTATGTATCATGTGAATATAATAATCGCCATGTTCAAAGGGTACACACAAGAGAAAATGCTCGTGACCCTGCAATACATAGTCCGTGTTGGATTGTGGAGTATCAGTGACTTCCTGGATATCATAACTATGACTTTCTTGCCGCAGTATGTTGTAGACAAGAGAGACAAGACCATATCGCTGCTGCAGGAAGTAAGCCTGCAGAGACCTCTAACACCGGCCGCCATGATGGAGCTGCGAGTATTTTCTCAGCAGGTGTTGAACAGCCCACTGGATTTCAGCGCTTGGGGGTTCTTTAACTTGAATCGCCGGTCCTTCTACTCACTCATTGGCTCTCTAGCAACCTACATTATTGTACTAGTGCAGCTACACTAGTAGCCTGAAGAGAAATTACAGTTGCCTGCAAACATCTGAGCCTACATTTAGAATATATCCTTTTTCTACTGCTCCACCGCTACTAACCAGATGAATATTTTATCCAAGTTAATTTTAAATATATGTGGTATTTACTATAAAATTACATTAAATCATTTTATATTCTCACTTATATTTAATATCAAACTACATTTCATGCATGAATGTAACATACGGATTTATATGGGTAAACGTAATTTAAACTAGTAAGTTCTATTTAACGGTTAAGCAGGTTTTAAGTATTTCTTTAACTGAAATCTAGTATGTTCTTAGCGATGTATGTTTTGGAAACTCATCCAGCTGCCTATAAGAATATGAGATCTTTTTCGAATTGGCGTGAGAATTTCATAGACATATAATGAAAAATTTATTACGCTTTTATATTTAACTAGTTGGCCTGTTGAGGCTTCACCCTGTATTCTTTTAAAAAATATCAACGTGAATGTAATCAGAGTGCGATTTCAGGCAGAGTCGACCGAATTCTCACATGAGATAACTATGCCTGTACGATGCCACATGTCGCTGACTTTTTTCATGTAGCTCCTGTTTCCCCGGACATTCCTTCAACCGCTGCTCCATAACTATCTCACATTATCCCCAATCGACTCTTGAAACCCTAGCTGTTAGGAACTGTACAAATATCTCAACTCAACTGTTCCCATCGTAACTATGCCCGGTATTATTTTAAGATTTAAACACTTTGTTGTACACTGCAAACAGAAAATTAACTCTTCTACCAGTTGATACTAATATATGCTTATGTAAAATCAGAAAAATTCCCGGCCGGCTTGCCTTACACGGTATTCTATCCCAATAAGATCCTACCAGTGTTCCAAAAAACTACGCTAAGATAGGTCTTTAGAATTCTTAAAAAATTTAATGGTCGTATATACATATATATAGTATATAATCTACATGTATATGTATATATATACATATATATACACATATATACACACAGGTCGTGACTATAAAATATATACGTATTAATAAGATATAATTTATTTATCCGTGGATACACCTATTGTTCGGCATTTCTGGATTATTTTGCATCCTTCCTCCATTTAAACTGCCGAAATTTTTGAAAAGATTTGAAATAGGTAGGGAAGCACATCATTCATATTCAAAAATCATTTCTATATCTGAACAGTTTTGAGAGAAACCAATTATTAACTGAAATCACGCCTTAAAGGTTTAATTTTAAAAATCCTGGAACTACTTTTTATAGATGTGTGTAATCTCATTCAAAAGCGAAAATCAATTTGATATCGTAACGGGTTGAAACGTTATTGAGGAATTATAAAAACATGTTTTAGGTCGTTTTATTCCTTTAATTTTCGAATTTACAAAAATTCGAAACATTAGATAATATGCAATTTTGTAAGCTTCGTCATGAATTAAAAGACATCTCGATATCTCAAAATTTTCAAGCGATATAAAGGATTCATTCAAAACACATTAAATCCCTTTACACCCCTTAATTTTTGAATTTCGAAAATCCCTTTTGATGGGTGCCTACGGCGTAATGTGAAGCCATGCTCAAAATTGCATGTCTCTAGGTTCAGCGGTTTTGGCTTTGCGTTGATGTGTGCATGAGTGAGTACATAAATTTATATATTTTTATATTTATTTATTAAATTATTTATTTAATGAGTCGGCTTGAATGTAAGAACATGATTGTAAGTCCGATGGTCCTGTATTGATATGGCAATATGTACCTAATGCTGCGCACATGCGCCTGGGGTCTGCTGTAGTCGTTTCATGTAACCACGTAATTAGCACGTGTTGTATTCATAACATGTATGGACAGCAGTCAATTACAAAATGTGCAAAGTATTGCTGGAAACACAATTATCTTAAAAGAGAGATTACACAAACATAAATGCTTTTAACCATGACCTAAGTCTGGAAGATTGGGCTCCAGTTTTTTCAGCTTGTTCTGTTAACGACAAGTTCAGGTCATTCATAAAAATTTTTACCTTGATTTTTAACAAGTATTTCACCAGAAAATTGTGCAGATCAACACAATGGAAAAGTTCAAACAAATTTATAACAAAGGGAATTTTAAAGTTTAGCAAAATACCTTAAATTGCTGCACATAAAAAACAAATATGACAAATCATCCTGAATTAGTTAATTATTATAAAATATGTAAAACATTTATATAACCATTGTAAGAAAATCAAAACAACTCTTCATTAACCAGTACACACAACGTTCCAAAAGCAACCCTGAAGTTATTTGGACGATAACAAAAATTAATGCGGTACACGTAAGTCTTTGAAACAAAATATGGAAATAACTGGACAGAATGGAACCATTTTAACATCTGAATTTCAAACAGCAAATTATATAAACGGGTACTTTTGCAAAACAACAGAACAGATTTGTAGTTCAATAAAACAACAGAAAACACGTGACTGGATAGCAAAAACTGCAGCTGCGTCTGTGTATTTATATCCAGTAAACGTTTCTGAAATGACTAAATGTTTCAGTAGTTTGAAAAATAAAAATTCTGCAGGTATGTATGACATTTCAGTAACAGTATTAAAAGACCGTATCAAATTGCTAGTACAATCACTCACTCACATAATAAATTCCTTATTTTCAACAGGTATTTTTCCCGATGACTTCAAGCTAGCTAAAGTTATTCCAATGTTCAAAAAGGGGGATACAAATAACATTGTAAACTATAGACCCATTTCACTGCTAAGTTCTTCTTCAAAAATTTTTGAAATAAAACTGATAAATAGGATAGTTAATTTTCTCTCGCTTAGCAATTTTCCAAATGTTTTTCTTAAGGTAAAAACAGCACGTAAACAGCAATAGGAAAATTTGCTGAACATATAATAACATGCAGTGGCAAGTCATATAGTTCATTGGGGAGTGTTCATGGACTTAAATTAAGCATTTGCACCATTGATCATAAACTTTTACTGGAGAAATTAGATCGTGTAAGAATCAGGGGAAAGTTAGATTGCTTACTAAATTCATACTTGACGAACAGAAGACCAGCTGTTCAAATAACAAGGATAAATTATGAAAAATTCTGGACATATGTCATTCTCTTCCACAAAAGATAAATGCAGCTGTTCCACAAGGGAGTGTCCTTGGGCCTGTATTATTAATTATTTATTTAAATGATATAGAATTTCAACTCTATAATGTAACTGTTGTTTCATTTGCGGATGACATAAACTTACTCGTAAAACCATGTCAGAATACGACTCTAGAAAACAGTGCGTCAAATATTATTTGCAAATTAACATCCTGGTTTGCTTCCAACAAGTTAGCATTAAATGTCGAAAAAAAAATTGCATTCTGTTTAATCCAAAAACCGGAGCTCATGAAACAAAAATAAAGCTGCAGTACCAATATATTAGCAGTATGAAACAAACCTGTTTTCTTGGCTTGAATATTGATGACAAATTATCATGAGAAGCTAATGTAAGGCACATTGTAAAAAAGTTCAACAAGTTTTGCAATTTGCTTAAATCTCTATCAGCAATAACCTCAGTTAAATGTTTTGAATCAGTTAATTTATTTATGTGCACTCTCACATCAGTTATGGCATGATTTTCTGGGGTACGAGTAAATAAAACTTACAAGCTGTTTTTTATTGCGCATAATGAAATTCATACAGTTGAAAGTTGCAGAAACATATTCAGGATGCTAGGAATTATCACAGTACCTTGCGTGTGTAAGACAATCCTCTACATACACAAAAATAAAACTAAGTATGACACAAATTCCCAAGTACATTGTCACAACTCCTGAACTAAGAATAATTTATATCAAAAAATGTAAATAGAGCGAAGACCCTAAAGACAATTAATAACGCGAGAATTAGGTTCTACAATAAACAACCTGAAACTATCAAAACTCTAAACGGTGCTAGCCTGTTCAAAGAGCATTTGTAGAAATGTCTGGCAAAAAAAAACACATTTTATAGTGTTCATGACATGAATATTTGCCTAGCAATTAAATAATTTCTGAAAAAAAAAATCCTTTTTATTGTGTTTAAGAATATTTGTCTGACAGTTAAGTTTCTAATCCTAGGTTTATTCAAAATTAAAAATTGTCATACAGGTATTTGTATCTTAAGTATATGTACCTGTTACCTGTGAAAAATCATGAGCAAACTTACTGTCACAATATTTGTGGGTGTATGTACGTGCATATGAGCTCCCATCTGCTCCTCGTATCTCGTTATTTAATGTGCTGTGTACAGGGTATTGTTTTAATTTGAGAGGTTCTAACATATATTGTATACAAACGTACTTTAATTATTGAAAATATGTTTTGTTTGTTTTGTCTACTTGTATTATTGTTTGTCTTGTCTGTATTTTTTGTATCTACACATTAACGAGTTCAAATATCATTGTTGTATTCTCGACTGAAAAAAATATATACATATCAATAATCATCATAAATAAATATATCTGTTCACACGAATTTGTCTAGATTGATATTTTATACTGACAATATTGCTGATCATAAAATTTTGTTTTATCGTATTAGGTATTTATTTATTTTTAAGTTGCAGACAATGTGTATTAAAATATTTCTAACTGTATTTATGTTAATTATGTATGGAACAATACGTTTCAAATTACAATATTTATATATATATTTCAATGTTTTTAACTGTATAAAATTAAGACACATTTTATATTATTATTTCGATGTCTGGTTTAGTTGCTTGGACACATTCCGTTGTGAAATAAATGACTGTCAAAGAAAACTAAAAATAATAGAAAAACATAAATGAGCAGAGTATGCTTTAGTCAACAGGATACATACACGACATCATAAAATTACAAAAAAAAAAAAAAATGGAATCGGGTCAAATAAAAAAGAAACAAACAGATAATAAATGAAACAAAAAAAGAAGTCAACATGCGACACAATGATAAGACGAAACAAAAACACAGTATATATCAGACAGGAACAGAGAAACAACAGACGACACAACGAATAGACGAAACAAAACACTGTAGTTTTCCAGACAGACAGTATAACGACGTTTCGGGAACTGGAATCTGTTCCCGCCATCAGGTAGACACACAGGGTTCAGGAACACGAGTGCGACTGATGAGGAGACTCCGCCACCGTTTCCTCATGTGCCATCCGAGGCCGTGCTGTCGCGAGACCGAAAGCCGAAGCTTCCATAACTCGCTGGGTGTTTGTAAAATCAAATGCATCCCGACAGTCTAGTTGCAAGTCATTGGAACGGCGGCGGGGTGCGTGTAACTGTTTCAGCTGGGCTCCGGACCCGCATTTAAGGCTGTGAAAGGAGATTGTTGCCAGTAACAAAATTACGTGTCCAAATAATTGTATGGCTATTTTCCCGTGGATATTCGGCCAGTCTAGATTTTTGGGTTTCGCCTTAGACATCTGCAATAATTGTAGAAGTATGAAAATTTAAAGAAATAAAACTTAAATAAAAAAACAGGACACATACAACAATCCTTTTAAAGTAAAAAATTAATAGCATCAAATTATTGTTCGCTCTTAAATGCGTAAGGGGCTCACTAAGCAAACAAACGGAAATTAAAACGGAACAACATCAAAACCACAAATGACCTATAAATGCAAAAATTTAATTTACATGCGTTTTGAGATTGAAGTCCATTTATTGGAACTGTCACATATGTTCACACAATATACGTAGGTTTTTGAAGTAGTTTTTTTTTTTTTTTTAGGTTTGCAAATTATTTAAACACTAGCTTTTTTTTATACTTTTTAGTCCTGCGACACATTTAACGGTCAGTAATCATTCGAAACTATTATTTTCCTTTCTTAAGCAAATTATTTGTACGCAGTGTTTTAAATTTTTTTTATTAAAGTTTGATAGTATGATTCCTAAAGTTATATTAGTCATTCCTTCGGATGTTTTGCCTATTTTGTTTCTGAATTTCAACAGTCACATTTTTTTATTTTAGCATTCGGTTTTTAAATTTTATTTGTTAAAAGAAAATTACGTATCGAACCTTAAATTTTATTCCTAGGTTCAAAATAAACAACAAAATTATCCTAGTAATATCACTGACTGACTGACATATCAAACTGCAGCCCAAACCACTGGATTTAGAATCGTGAAATTTTTTGTATGGTTTACCCTCAGGTCGTAGGGGCGCATTAAGAAAGGATGTTTCGAAATCGAACTCTAAGCGGGTGAAAAGGGGTGAAATGTATTTTCAAAGATACGTCGATAGGGATCTGACCCGACAGCATATCATCGTGATTTTTACTTCAATGTGACATACATAAAAATGCATATTAGTCAATTTCAAGATTATTCTAAATTCAACATTTAATGCGGTGAAAAGACCTTAAATATGTTTCCTATTAATTATCGATATTTGTCGAATTCTTCGGGATAAAGAGTTGGTTTTCACTCAAAATGTTGCTTTCATAAATACCCAACAAGTAGTTTTGGGATTCTTTGAATTCGACTCCCAAGCAGTAAAAAGGGGGGAAATATGATTTTATGAATCTTCTATATGACTGGAACACGATTGACTATCGTCGTGAAATTTATTTCAGTTGGTTACGTATAAAAATGATTAAGAAAGACGTATTAAAGGGGTGAAAATACGTTAAATCTGTTTTTGATTATTTCTCCATGTCTATTGAACCAATCGAATTATCGAAGTGCTCTTTGCTTTAGATTGATGGTTAAGTAAATATCCAAAATACCATTCAAATATATTTTCCGAATCTGCCCTCAAAGAGGTTAAAAAATAGTAAAATGTGTTTTCGATTTACAATAGATGTATATCGACCCCATTTATATTTTTGTTGTGCCGACGTAATTTTTCTTTACGATTTATGCTTACTCAAATACCGGAAAAGAATTTCACGAATTTTCCAAATTCTCCATCTAAGGAGATGAAAAGGTGTCAAGAGTAATAAAATGTGTTTTCAATTAGTTGTCGATATATCATGAACCAAGCGGACTATTGTCGTGTTTTTCACGTTCAAGAGACACCAGTAAAGTAGTCTAAAATATGGTGCAAGGGTTTTTCGAAATTCAGTCTCTTAGAAGGTGAAAAAACCTTAAACGTGTTTTAGATAAATCTTCGATATATATCGAACCCATTGAGATAGTCAGTTTATTTTTGCTTCTTCAGGATGATGATCATATAAATGGCCTCGAAAAGGTTTTACGATTTTTTTTAATTCCTACTCTCAGTACTGTACAGGGGTGGTGTGTGACTTTAAATAAATGATCGAATGTTCTCTTGTCTGAAAGGGCTATCGTCATGACTAACACTTCATGTGGATACTTGTAAACATATTTAGATGAGAAACAAAGATTTTTCAAAACTTGACACCTAAAGGGGTGAAAAGGCATACCATATGTTTTCTATGAGTCGATGATATTAATCTTTTGAGGTGTTGTTCGCGTCAGAATGATGCTTACGTAAGTACCTAAAAAAGTTATACAAGTAATTTTTAAGTTTGTGTGATAACTTAATTATTAAGAAGAAAACTTAGTTTGTAAGCTTTCAAGGCACCCGATCCGAAAAGCAAATAGGACCACCGAAAAATGAATTATACAGTTGTTTTCATTCTATAGTTCGTGTTGTACAAATTTTCACGAATAATTTCGACGTTATGTGGCGCAGCTGTTTGTAGCCCTGGTATATGGCTCGGCAGGTTCTGGGCTCAAATTCCGTTTAAAAAAACTGTGCGAACGTGCAATTCTGACACACAAGAACTGCAAGGAAGGGAAATTAGTGCAATTTAGGATGAAGTCGTTAAAAAATGCTAAAAAAAAAAAGTATTACGCAATCCACTATCCGCTAAAGTTCCTCGACAGCATCGGCCCATGTATATCATTACATTAACCTCGAGCTTGGGCACAAAATACGTTTACATTTCTGCGGAACATTATCCCGTCAAAACTCAACGGCGCTAAACTTTAAGAGAAGAATTTGATAAACAAAACATGAAATTGAGGGCACCATCAATGGTTGTGCTCGGGGTAAATCTGTCTTCATATCACGTGAACTACGTATTTCATTCCATTAACCTGTTACGTTTAGAAGTCTGTAACTAGCCAACAACGTCAACTTTACTGTGACTATAAATAAGACCCAGGCGAAGTCGCTGTTAGTGGCAGGGACAAACTTAAGACTACTTTTCACGTGGGACAGCTATAAATATGTATTTATCCTGCTGCAGAGTTAACTCAACTAGCAGCTTCGTCATTCTAACACTTTTGATGCCTGAACTACCGATCTGGTGTACAAAGATGTTTTTCAATTAAAGCAACGGTTATATTGTATGTTATGAGTAACAGACGCGAGCAAAACCGCGGCCACACTGCTAGTGTATATGTGTTTATATATATATATATATATATATATATATATATATATATATATATATATATATATATATATATATAATGCGTTGTATAGTATAAGGTAAATTTGATTTTTGTGGCATGTAACGTTACCGCCACTTACTGAGTTGTTAAGCAAATAAAATTACGTAATCATCAGTGTCGTAGTGCACATGTGTAGTGAAACATTTGCCTCCGAAACAAACAAAACCCTCAGCAAGTATGCTGTTGTATTACATGATACCACAACGTGAATATAGTGTAGCTAATTGTCGCCAAGTATTTCCACACAACCATTTTTGTAGTGTTTATATGTCAGAAATTATCTCCAGAAGTTGTTACGTAGTTTATTTGCTTACTATATACATAAAATTGATTAATACATGCATACATAAACACATTCAGAAACGGATGTAGGGTAAGGGGCCCGGCCCCTTCACCTTTTAAGTACAGGATATACTTACAATATCACAACTTTTTAAAGAGGTATATTCAATTTCTTGTTTTGGAAACGTCTTAAGCACCACCATTTTGCACCTTAAAAACTATTTTTTTTTTCGAGGGAGGGCCCACGGGCACCCTTCTTTGACTCGGGGCGTGGGTATAGCTACTTTTTAAGAAATTCCCGCCCTCCCCGCCCCCCAAAATAACCTAGAGCTGGAGCTGCCCCTATCATATTGACACTCACTCAGTTCTGCGCAGTACAGGCCTCTGAACTCGACTCTTAAAATATTCCTGAACACACTCCTGGTGGGAAATGTTTTTCTCAGCAAGTGAAATGGAAACATTTTCAATGGCAAGCAAGCCATGGGGTTGCACCTTACCCACCCCCCCCCCCCCACAATCCCTCACCCTTGTGGCCGCTAATGCAGTCTGAATGCCGGAGCGACAGAGCGCGGCGAACTGTGACGGACATGGGAAACGGCGCAGATAGGAGCTGGGGAGAGTGCCACATAGTAGGATGAAGAAGAGAGAAGAGATGGTTTCCTGAGAGGAGGAAGGGGGAGGCTGGAACTCATGAGGGCCGCACAAGATATCGATGTGTTAGAAACGAGCAGCGAGTGGCATTAAATTGATTTAAGAAAGGAGAGATCGGATCGCTGTGGTAAGAAGCTATGATAAATGCGCCTTTACCTCGACGATCCATTTCCTCGAGACTTAGTTCTCTTCTCCTCTTCACAGAGTATGCTCTTTCGACGTTGAGAAAAAATTCGGCTGAGTAAGCAGTGGTGATGTGATTTGGCCGTAGTCTGATTTACGTATATGTATATTAGCTCCTTGGACCTTCTCAACGACGGAAAATATCACTTTGAATTAACTGTGTTTTCCTTTGTCGGTATATTTTGAGTAAAGGAAAATATTACATATATTCTTTTGTTTTATGTTAAGATGGGGATGTAGTTGAACTACCGCGATACCTGCAAACACCAAATATGAAACGTATTTTTTTTTTATAAAATTCTGGAAAATTATAATTATAAATTTTTAGCATTTGAACGTAAACTATAACGTTTAAAATTGTTTTTAAAACAAATTTTTGGTGACTTGTTATCTTTATAAAAATGTTTCGAAATATATTTGCTGATATTTTTGTCTATTCAAGACTGTTTTTAAATCCAGGAAAATCATCCTCTGTCCGTCAATATAAACACACAATTTATTAATTCATTTCAACATTGTATTAGTTAAGGGGGTTGTATAAGTAGACGAAATTGTGCGTTAAACAACTTACAGGGCAAAAGAAGTAAGAACAATCCGGGCATGAACATCACACTTCAACATTAAATCTGGGCGCAGGTCACTGAACTGGAGAGTAATCTTCTGTCCAACAGTTTATATTTATAAATCATTTAGGGATTACAATATATTCTTTTGTGTTAAAATATCGTTTGTGTACTGTACGTAAATAATATACTTTACATTTTAGTGTAGGACTTGCAAGTATATTCACATGTAACGCTCTTTAAATTCTAATCCTAGCAGACATGGCGCAGACAAGCACCTAAATAAACACAACCTATGCTGTAAGTTCACAATTCGTCAGACCACCAGCCAATCAGGAGAGGTCAGTTGCGACTGGCTGCCAGAGGAGTCAATGAGAATATGCCTTGCTCTCGTTGGCGTACATAAAGGACCTTCTCAAGTCCCGGTGCGACCGTTTAGGTAGCTGACATCTGCTCCCGAAACGTTGTGAAAAGTCGATCTTAAGAAATCTACTGTGTTCTCGTGAGTCTTCGTCGTTGTTCGTGTCGTCCTGTTTATTTTCTGTAACGTCGTCGTTGTTGTCCTGTCTTGTGTCCAACATTGTCTTCGTCCCAGTATCGTCTGTGCTGTCTTAACTGTGGTGTCCTGGGTTTTACAGGTTATTTGGTTTGTCGTTAGATTTTTATTCTTCGATGTTAATTATATTTTTCTTTATTTGTAATTGACTAGTTCCTTACGGGATCCGTAATGTTATGTTGTTTTGGTTCACTGATGTGATTCCTACAGCCAAACTAGGCTTGTTTTCTCATTGTTTCCTTTTCACTGGTTTTTCTTTGTCTCATACTAAGACATCTGGGACGACATAACATTGCAATGTCTTATGTCCACAACAACATTGCGCGTCATTATATAACATTTTAAGAAACATTTAAATACATTAGCATTTGTATTTTTAATTTTTTATATTTCTACCTTATATTTTCCAATATTTTAAAGATACAAAGCTTGATTAAAATCTACAATAAAATAAAATATTCGACAATTCTTTAAAATTACATAACTATTTTATTATGTGTAACCTACAACGTCGTTATATTCACTGTGAATTATTTCATTTTGGTAAGTCAGAAGTCAGTTTTAGAACCGTTCTTAAAACCGTGACATGTAAATTTCTACTTTGGAAAGCCATTTTGCAAAAAAACTGACGACTATAATAAAGGAAACGATTTCACGAGAGCAAAATTTAGTCAAAATTTAAATCTATAAACAAAACAAAAAAATATCTGGTGCAAATATATAAATTAAAAACATTATGAAAACATCAGTCTTCCGTACCCTTCAGAGGAGTCTTCGCCCGTTTCAAATTGCCATGTTTGACGAGTGGGAACAGCGGAGCGATACGAGCCAAAGTACCACGCTCGACGGGAAGCATAACGCCTCTATTCACAACGCGTCCAACTGGCGTGCAAGGTTTTCCTTGAAGTCTTTTTTTCCTATGGGAATTTAAACGGTGACACTAAGAGTTTAAGAAAGAAAAAAAAAACAAATATAAAACGCACACAAATATATATACATATATAAAAGCAATCCCAGAGGAATTCTGTCAATTTTTTTTAAATTAAATGTTATATTAGACAGCAAAGAATTATAGAAATGTAATTCAGTGGAATATCGACACAACACCCAGACACAGAAGACAGACACAAATATAGAACCAGATTCCCAATATGAAACAAGATGGAAATAGACAAAAAACAGTGAACAATGGACGACAAACACAAGACAATAGACAACACAACACAGGTTAAAAACAAAGAAAAAATGCAACGTTTCGGGGATTGCGATCTGTCCCCGTCTTCAGGCTAAGACACAGCTGGTCAGAACACCAAGATGCGAATTAAGCTCACTAGAAAAACGGGGATTATATAGCCTGGATGGTCTCTAAGCTGCTCGGCCAATAGTGGCAAAGCATGTGTGATTGGCTGGGCTCTCGGCCAATGAGAGGCAAGTACTCTCCTGATTGGCTGAACACCTTTATATTCGTATATTTATGTGCGTTTAATATTTGTATTTTTTTTTTGTTCGTTTTCGTACTTTGTCATTCAACACAGGTTTGATCAGCTAAACATGAGCAATGGCGTACGTCCACAAACCAATAAAATTTAATTGTATACTCCCATTGCAACCAAAATTTAAAAATTAATAAAAGTTTATTTTTGGATAGTATGAAGTAAATGTCAAAACATGCCTTTCCCTTTCGCTTTCCAATTTACGCATTCAGATCGTATTTTTGGGGTTACTGCAGTCTAAAAAAATACAGTTTTGATCCATTTTGAAAGGCCCGAAAATCTTGTTTCTAGCAAGCGCGCTAAGTTTTTATGAAGACAAATAAGCATTGTTTCAAGTGTGTGTTCTTTACGTAATAAGCGATTTCGCGTTAAAAAATAATGCGCATGACAAGTTACAACAGCGTCCATGCACCAGGGGAGGACTTCTGTTAAGGGCAGAGCTAAATACTAAATTTTATTTACCGACTTTCTGCAATAACTTCTATTTTTAAATATTTTTGGTAAATGTCGGAATGTTGCGACATAGACGATATTTGTGACGAATTTTGAAGAACATAATAGTGCTTACGTTCGTCTTATTTTGGACTTGTAATCATCCTTGAAAGTTAAACTATATTTTTCTTGCAATGATTATGCTTGACAAATTAATGAAAGATTCTAATATTATTTATGTCAAGTATTTTATCAAGAATATACCCTAATGTCTTGTTAAAGATGAATTTTGATAACACAACTTGAATAAATGTTACGGTTCGGAAACTGAAAATACAAGAAAATTATCTAACACTCCCCCTTAAGTCGCCGCCTGTTCAAGTTCTCACGGAGCGTCTCAGTGTTACGTAGGAGTTGGGTTGAAGGTAGGCAGGTGCGGTTGTAGAGCCGAGATAAGACATGCAGGGACGTAATGAAGACTGGCAGAGCACTGTGTGCTGAGATAAGAGGGTTATACTACGTGACGAGGTAACTTCAGCAGGGGTGCCGCCTAAACTGTCGCCACAAACCTCGAGACCTGCATCTCAGTCAGTACACACACCCTCTTGTTTCCTTCCTTCACTCTCCAGTCTTCACAATCCTCTGGTACTGTCTTCCTCATAAGTGTGTGCACTGTACTGATAGTGTTGAGCAGGGGCGCAGGGGCACAACACCAGTTCCCAAGAGTTGAAGGACAAATGTAACAATTGCTGTTTTAATTTTCTTCTTTAAGAAACGTTCTCGTCTGTACCATGTGTGAAATACTTGAAACCTGTTTGCAAGGTTTTATTACACGAAAATACTGCTATAGGTCGTTCGGGATAAAGTGAGCACTAAAAATTTAACCTTTGAAAAATATCACTAGCCTTTACTGTGTATAGTTCAACATTTTCTATAGTTGCCTTACTGCTTGTACGGTTGGCAACAAAATGACGCAAAAAGAGTTCCGAGAATTTTCTTTTTAAATACAACAATACTGAAACACAATCAATTGAAATCGACATAATTGAATTTTATGTAATAAATAAACTTTTTCTTTATCAAACTGTATCGATTACTACCGACTACACAAATTATCTCACACGCGCAAACACAAAGTGACGTGTCCAGAGATGTTAGACATATCCTGTCGTCACCCGTACCGCGGAAAGATACGAACTGGGTGAAAATAGAACTGAAGCAGGACTTTTTTGAGTGCTCACTTTATCCCGAACCGCCTATACAACGATTTAATATCGTGTTTGACTAAACGACAAACAGTGTGTTTTAAAATGTGCAGCGGGGCTGCATTAATAGAAAATATATAACATTCTTCCCCGCCATTTTATTTTGTAACATGATCACTGAGGTATTTAGGAGGTCTCCGTTGACGATGAGGTCGTCTAGAGAATAATGTCTCTGGAGTTGACTGGACATGGTATACTGAAGGAGTCACAGAATTTTCTGCTGCTTTTTCGTGACTTTCAACAAGTTCTTCGACTTTTCCTTCGGCACAGATGTCTCAGCGATACAGTTGATTTTCGCCCATCTGTCAGTTGAACACGTGCATAGTTCGGATTTGCTTCCAACAACTGAACCATTTCCACAGTTGACTCGTATTTGCTGGAACGATTGAATTTTCTGAGTAACAACAAGAGTGGCTGTGAGTGCCCGTAAAATTTCTTCCAAGTGTATCTGACCATGCTTCCATGGGGTGTCATGTTTGTGGAAGTGCAAAGTAGGGCTCAGATTGCATGAAGAGATTCTGCTAAAACACTTTCCCACTATGCAATGTATAGTCCACGATTTTTCAAGACTAAACACATAGTCTTCGATATGATGCCATTGTACCTTTCAACCTGCCCATTTCCTTGTGGATTGTAAGGCGTCGCGCAGCTGGTCGCAATCCCTTGCTTTCTCAAAAAAGACTTCAGTTCCTGCGACAGCAGCGACGATCCTCTGTCTGAGTGAATGTAAGAGGGCATGCCAAACATGAAGAATGAATCTTGCAGGTATTGCATGACAGTTGATGCTGACATGTCGTAACATGGCAAGGCAAATGGATAGCAGGAGAATCCATCGACAATTGTTGTCGACTAGAGGAAGGAAGAGGCCCCTTAAAATCGATATTTATTCTCTCAAAAGGACTTGTGGATTTAATTAAATGGTCTTCATATTTACAGAATCGATTCTTTAGTTCAGCGCAAGTTTTGCAAGAAGCTGTCATATTTTTTATGTCATCCAGCGAAAAGGGAAGATTTTTAGACATTACCCAATGATACAATCTAGTGATTCCAGGATGGCAGAGTGCTTTGTGAATGTCCTTTTATGTTAACTGTACCAGATAATGAACAGATTCGGGATAGTTGTCAACTACCTTGTTCTCAGCTCCTGATCTGTATACAATATCATATTTACAGCACGAAAGCTCCAAACGCCACCTTTGGATCTTCTCAAATTTTAATTTACCAGTTGCTTTAATGTCGAACATGAAGGACACTGACTTCTGATATGTCACAAGTCTAAACGCCCTTTCAATGAGATAGTGTGGTAGATAGGCGAGTGTCCAGACCTGTTCTTCTACGACCGTGCTTCAGAGATAAATGAAGAACCTGGAACGGTTACGCATACGAATAACTTTGTTTAGCTGCTGTTCCTAATCAGTCGTCACTGACGCACACTATGGAGTTTTCGAATAATCTAATAACGTCCGAAGCTTTGCACGCTCTAAGAAAAAAAAAACAGTTTTGTGATGGGCATACAGTGTTTTGTCAATATGGACCTCACCAACATTTTTTGTAGCAGTTACAACATTTTTTTTGTCACTACAAAACTTATGGGGATCAGCAAAAATCTGGTAGGGTCCATAACGACAGAGTATTCTGTGGTGACCAACATGAAGAGACCTGAAAAATTCGCGTTTTGATTTGCGCACTGGCTATAATCCAAAGTACTTTTAAGTTCGCGTCACTTCCGCTACCGGCCCTGGACTAATTTGACACCTCATCGAGGGCTCTGATTCACTCATGAAGTAGCAACTAATTGCATGCCCAATAATGTGTCAGAGACACACCAATGAGCTGCTGCTGTCTACGCAGATATTCTTGAAAGATAGCTTGTAGGTCAGTGAATCCGCAAATTTTTCCGGTCTCTGCCAATAAACATTTTTTTTTTTTCAGTGCTGGTCGGTGGCGTCGGCAGACAGAAAACTCAAGCTCTTGCCATAATTTCTTTTCTCTCTCTGTGTGTGTCTCTGCGTCTCTCTAACGTAACATATAGTAAGTATAGCCTGTCTCGTGTAACTCTTCAGTATTTTGACGTTTCTCTTCTGAGAAATGTGTTCCATTGTTTGGAGCTTAAACCTACTTGACTTCCTGGAAAAACACGGTCTCCGCAAGCCAGTTTACAGACACACTTCTTAGAAGTGAACAGTCAAAATACGCAATACTTACATGAGACAGACTATAGTAGCAGTGGACAGGTAAACACACGTGGCACGTGTCCAATTATCCTCTTCTGAGAACGATGCCTGGCATACAGTTATTCACGCGACCTTCACAGACACCCACACTTGCGACTAGCCGCGTGGAATAAACAGTTTCCTAACAGCCAGACCACGAGACAGTTTCTCGGAGCAGGTAGTTGCGAGAACTGAGTAACTAAATGAACCACGTATCGAACTTGCTACTCTGACGCAGACACACACACATACATACATACGCCGTATGCGTTGGTTGCATATGAAGATAAGAACTTGTTAATATCATTTACGCCTGCGCAACATTTTTGGTACCACAGATTCTTCCTAATAAATAAATAAACAACACCTCAACATTCTAATATCTAAAAAATTATATGTCTTCGAAAATAGAGTTTTTTAGTAGCAAAGGCAGAAGTCGTATATTTGTTACTAGATATGAGGTTCTGATGCTGAGGTAGCAACACTATAATTTTAAAAAATTAGGATTTCAGGGGAATAATAAAACGTAGTACCATCCATGTACAATAAATATTCTAGTGTTAAAAACAGAATTTACCTGTAGTAACCCAGTTCTATCCTGTGTGAATACATCTCTATATATAAAAATGAAAGCTGACTGATTGACTGACTGACTGACTGACTGACATATCAAACTGCAGCCCAAACCACTGGACCTAGAATAGTGAAATTTTTTATGGGGGTTACCTTCAGGTCGTAGGCGAGCAGTAAGAAGGGATTTTTCGAAATTCGACCTCTAAGTGGGTGAAAAGGGGTGCAATGTGTTTCCGAAGAAACGTCGTTAGAGCGCGAACCCGACGGCCAATCATCGTGATTTTTACTTTAATAGGACACTCGTAAAAATGCATATTAGCCAATTTAAGAATTTTTCGAAGTCCAACTTTTAAGAGGCTGAAAAGACCATAAATGTGTTTCCAATCAAATATTGATATCTATCGAACCCTTCGGGATAGAGAGTTGATATTCACTTCAAAATATTGCTTACGTAAATACCCAAAAAGTAGTTTTAGGTTTTTTTGAAATTCGACCCCCAGGCAGTAAAAAGGGGCAAAATGGGTTTTTAATGAATCGTCTAAATCTTTGAAACACAATTGGCTATCGTCGTGCTTATAACTCTAATTGGTTACTTTTACAAATGTCTATGATAGGACTCTACGACGTTTCGAAATTCTTTATTTAAAGGGGTGAAAATACGTGAAATGTGTTTTCGATTATCCTTCGATATCTATCGAATCAATCGAGATATCGAAGTGCTCTTTGCTTTAAATTGGTGCTTTTGTAAATATTCCAAGTACCATTTAAAATATATTTTCTGAATTCGGCCCTAAACTGGATAAAAAAGGGGTAATATGAGTTTTCGACTCACATTCGATATATATCGATCCCATAGCTTTTTATACAGCGACGTGATTTTTGTTTAGGATTGATGCTTACTCAAATACCTAAAAAAATATTTCAGGAATTTTCGAAATTCGCCACCTAAGGACGTGAAAAGGGGTGAAAAGTGGTGAAGAGCGTTTTCAATTAATCGTCGATATATCTTGAACCCAGCGGGCTAATGTTGTGTTTTTTACGTCCACGAGATACCAAAAGCGATTCAAGGGTTTTTCGA
The DNA here is from genome assembly GCA_003012365.1 of Medauroidea extradentata. Lineage (NCBI taxonomy): Eukaryota > Metazoa > Arthropoda > Insecta > Phasmatodea > Phasmatidae > Medauroidea > Medauroidea extradentata. Next base: position 35,294 of record PNEQ01115512.1, read on the forward strand.
AATTTATTCCCTTAGGTGGTGAAAAGACCTTGAATGTGTTTTAGATAAATCATCGATATCTATCGAACCCGTCGAGATATACAATTAATTTTTGCTTCAGGATGATGATTACAGAAATTATCGCAAAACGGTTTTCAGATTTTTCGAAATTTGATTTCTCAATACTGTGCAGCGGTGATATGTGTTTTTTTAGTGAATGATTTATTTTGG